>JASDQU010440308.1:19211-47308 GCA_032191745.1 Picea mariana | reverse complement strand
TAAAATCTAAAATTAAAATCATTGCAACGGCGACCAAACAATTGGGATGAAAATACATATAATGGACCAAACAAATGAACGAGAAAAATTACGGGGAGGAAGAAAGAATGATTTGTATCCATGGGCGTAGTATTTAGAATAGCGTTGTATCCATGGCCGTAGTATTTAGAATAGTGGAAGATCTCTAGGAGGCGACTCAAGACTCAGAAGATCGTCAGGTCCATTGTTTACAACAAAAACCGTGGCCAACCCCCACGTTATGTGCACGTCCAAGTGGCAGTGCATCAGCCAAGCTCCTGCAATACACACTCACCATTACTAATATGTACAACGCATTGGCCAATTCAGAATAAGAGACAACAGAGAAAGAATACTGTGAAACAAATGCTCACCAGGATTTTCAGGTACGGATCTTATTGCAGCCCAGTCATTAACTGGAACGTTCACAGTGTTGCGCATAGGAGGATCGACCAGGTTGAACTTCTGGGGATTTGTTTGTGAATTATAATACCCAAACCCTGCTCCCACGATGTAAAAGTCATAACTATGGAGATGGATAGGATGGCTTTCACCCACAAAGATATTCGTTCCCTGAAGAATTAGTTGCACCGTTGTGTTATAATTAAAGACTTTCACTCTCGTGTCTTTCACCGGGGACCAGAGACCTTTGCTTATGTTCTGAGCAATATAATCAAATTGCACGAGAGGGTTATCGGGAAAGTCCGTTGTGAATACTCCTTTCTTACCAAGTTGCTGAGCTTGAAGGATTGAAAATGAAGTTGGCAGCATAAATGATATGTTATTCATACTTGCTGCAAATCTTGATCCATTGGGACCTCCACAAGACTGCCCTGGACAGTTGATCAATCCTAGACCGACGGTGTTGAACAAATTCTCGTGCACACTCTGAGGAACGAAGACTGGATGGTCTTGTGAGGCCAAGCTTCTTAGACCATCCGCGAAGTTAGTCACAGTCTGCGTGTCGTTATAAAATGGAAGATTAGGCATGGCTGGAGCTGATGTGGTAGAGCTTCCCTCGTATTCTAAAATGGAAGTGGTAGTCGTGTTATCGAATGGAACTCCTTTCCCACTGGAATATGCACGAGCAGCCATGTAGTATCTGTTAAATATAATGTAACCTCAACAGTACACTGCCAGCTGTCCTAGCCAGCTATACTATTATTTCTTGATTTGCTTGAGCCTATTTAGCTCAGCTAGTTTTCCTTTTCTATTGTACTCTTTCACTTGCATTCCTAATATACTGAATTCTATTTCTGCTCTGCTCTTTCTCTGTATTCTTTGCTTCACATTTTATCATGGTATCAGAGCTTCAGCTGTAAGCCTCTTCACACAGTCTAGAGAGCAACCCGATCCTCAACAGCGCAGAGATTACACTGTGAACGAGAGCATAGGACGTGAGATTCTTCACAAAGCCTGGAGAGAAATCCGTAGTCCGCCATTCGCTCAAAAGATCGTCGCAGAAAGCTCACACGAGGAAGCAGAGCGCAATACGCTCAAAAGATTGAGGAGTCGGAGCTGCAGGAGGCAGAAACATTTGAAGAATTCAAAGAAATTCTTTCAAATTCGTGAAAGATTGCTGCAGAGGGTAGAAACATCTAAAGATCTCATGAAACGCTTTCAAATTCCTGAAAGATTGTTGCAGAGGGCAGAAACATTTAAAGAATTCGTGAATTTTTTTCAAATTCATGAAAGATTCATGAATTTCCTGCTTCAGGAGAAACTCTTTGCAGAAGCAACAAAGAACACGCTAAAGAAGCAAAGGACAAGCAAACGCAGCCGTAAGATCGGTTCTGCTATCAGATCTGAGGCGTTAATCGAGTTCAGAAAGGACGAGGAGTGCGTAGAAAAGGAAAAAGTTTTTCAGTTGTCAGATTTAGTGCAGAGGACCGATAGTCGTTGGATCCGTGAGAAAGTGCACAAGGTTTAGTCCTCTGGAGCGCACAGGAGAAAAGTTGAAATCACAAAATCCCGAAATCGTGGGGGAATTTCGGCATTTTGGACACCGAGACTTGGAGCAGCAAGGGGTCGTGAAGTCGCTGCCTCGCAAACTCCCGATTCGCAAAATCCCGAAGGAATCCAGACCGTTGGATCTGGAGCGCAGTGCCCTGAGAGCTGCTGGATCACAGAAGTGCGTAGAAGAGATCTGAAGTTGTCTGATCTTGCGTGGATAACCGATAGCCATCGGATCTAGGAGAAGCTGCACGAGGTTTAACCCTCGCATATGAAAAGGTGAGGACTCATCAAAGTCTCGAAAAGATCGTGAGGCGTCCATTTTGGAGGACAGGTGTCGAAGATCTGTATCTACCAGGACTTCGGGTAGTGGGAGATCAAGGAGGAAGGAGTTGTGAGACAATAAGTCCCAACTCCCGAAATCGCGAAAGAAGAAGTCGTGATTGAACGAGCAGGGGAGATTTTGACATTTCGCACACCGGGAGTCCGAAGGACCCAGGATCGTTGCAGCCAAACTCCCGAAGTCCCGAATCACGAAATCTCGAAAAAGCGTTCGAGAGGGATAGGTGCCGGGATATTTTGGGTTTTGGCATATTGAGGGACAGAGAACCGGCGGAGTGCCTGCGTCACGAAGTCCCGAAACGTCGAAAGCATCGGGACCGTCCAACAAGAGGACACATGGCAAGTGATCAAAATATCAGAAGATTCCCGAAGAGAGATTGAAGGCCATTTCGGCATTTCGGATACCGGGGATGCAAAGGACAAGAATTCGGGATTCTTGACCCGCGAGATCCTAAAAGAACGTGAGTCGTCAGATGCGGGAGGATCACAGCCATTGATCCCAGCTAGGAGCGAAAGACCGACGTTTGGGTACTTCGGTGCTTTGGTATTTCAGATATCGGAAGTTCGAAGGTGCAAGAGTTGTTGCAGCTGGGATCGTGGGATCCCAAAACGCGAAAACCCGAAGGCATTTGAGAGAATAACATTGGGTCATGAAGAAGGAGGCCAGTCGTTTCGGTAGTTTAGGATTCGACCTTTCGGCAGTCCTGAAGAGAAGGAGTCGGGGCACAGGGTGTTAAAGATCCCGAGGCCGTGAAACACGACATGTGATCACGAAGGAGGCGAACACACATATTTTCAGCATTTTGGGGACCGACATTTTGGCCATCCGATCATAAGAGGAAAGCGCCATCAAAATTTCGGCATTTCGGAGTTTGGGGTTTGGAGAACATCGTGACGAGAATTCAAGAGTCGCAAAATACCGATACGCAAAATTTTGAAATAATCTGAGTCGTTGATCTCAAATCAACGAGGATCGTTGATCCTTGAAGCCAATTCGACATTTCGGTAATTTGGAGATCGTGGAATCAAGGAGTCAGAGGAGCTCGATATCAGGGTTCGTGAAGTTGCAAAACCCGACATCCTGAATCGTGAAGTTCCGAAGTCACTGCAAGAACTTAGAAGACCTAGTTTTATGTGCAGGAAACAGGTAAACACGAAATTTTTGAACAATTTTTTTTCTGTTTTGTCAAATTCTTTAAAGATGGCCACGTCTAGCAATTTAGGACCAACTCAAGGTCCGATTCTTCTTGGAAAGAATTATGAATTTTGGTCTCTTCGAATGAGACCCTTCTTGCAAGCACAAGAGTGTTGGGATCCAATGGATCTTGGATATGTGGAACCAAATCTAGCAAACCTTTCCACCATGACAAACCAACAGAGAACTGCTCAGGCAACACAGAGGAACAGAGAGAATAAAACCAAATTTTGGATTCAAAATTTAGTGGATGACTCGATTTTCTCAAAAATCACAGGCACTAGTACTTCAAAATAGGCACGGGACATCCTTAAATCATCCTACCAAGGAAATGACAGGGGTCAAAACAGTCAAACTGCAGACCTTGAGGACGCAATTCGAGACTTTAAGAATGATAGAGTCTGAAAATGTGGATCAGTTTATGACCAGAGTCATGGGAATCGTGAACCAAATCAGATTGACTGGTGAAGCCATCACTGATCAATGCATTGTTGAGAAAGTCCTCAGAAGTTTACCAAAGAAATTCAAAATAGTTGCTACAACAATCCTTGAATCCAAGGATCTGTCACGTTTTTCAACAGATGAACTAATTGGTTCCCTGTTGACACATGAGACCAGACTGCATCTCACAGATGAGTCAATCGCCAATGCCTTTAAAACTCAATTCTCCTTCAGCAGAGGGAGAGGTAGAGGAAGAGGCAGAGGTCACCAAGGATGAGGGAGTACTATAAGTAACCAACACTCAAGTGGAGGTAATAGACAACAACACCAGAATCATAATTTCCAGCCTCAAAGCGGTAGAGGGAGAAGATCAAATGACAAATCAAGCAAACAATGCTATTACTGAAAAAAGTATGGGCACAATGAATCTGAATGCAGGAAGAAGCAAGCAGATCAACTCTCAGGCATAGCACATATGTCAAATCATATGGGAGAAACCTTAAGAGGTATGTTTCTCTCATGCCACAAGACTGAAGAACAACCTAAAGATCTCTGGTTACTGGACAGTGGATGCAACAATCACATGATAGGTAACAAAGATTTACTTTCATGCATTGATTCTTCAATTTCATCTGATATTACACTTGGAAATGATTCCTTAGTCAAAGTTCAAGGAAAAGGAACTGTACCTATTCTTATTAAACAAAATGTAAAGAAGGACATAAACAATGTTTATCATGTTCCAGATCTGAAACATAATCTGCTAAGTGTAGGACAGCTCATTTAACATGGCTATAAGGTACTTTTTGAGGGAGCATCTTGCAGGATATATGATAAAACCCCAAGCAGAAAATTGATTTCTAAAATCCACATGACTCAGAATAGGATGTTTCCCCTGACCCTCAGAACTGCAAATCTGATTCAACCATATGCACAAAGTGCAACCACCCCCAATGAAACTATGGTTTGGCATACAAGATTTGAACATCTACCCTTTCAGAGTCTCAGTCTTCTACAGAAGCACTCCATGGTCAAAGTTCTCCCTATCTTCAAAGAGAAAAATTCCCCATGTGAGTCTTGCATACTTGGAAAACATAAGAGAACTAGTTTTCCACAGTCCTCCACTCAAACCAAACAACATCTCGAACTTGTTCACACTGACCTATGTGGACCAATGAAAACAGAGTCAATAGGTGGTAGCTTTTATTTTCTAATATTTATTGATGACTTTAGCAGGAAAATCTGGATCTATTTTCTCAGACACAAGTCTGACACTTTTGAAAAATTTAAAGAATTCAAAGCAGAAGATGAAAAACAGAGTGACAAATATATAAAAGTGCTTAGGTCCAATGGGGGAGGAGAATACAACTCCAACGAATTTGCAAATTTCTACAAATCACAAGGCATTAACATGCAAACTACAACCAGGTATACTCCACAACAGAATGGAGTGGTTGAAAGGAAAAACCAGACAATAATGAACATGGCAAGAAGCCTACTCAAAGAGAAATGTTTGTCAATTTTTTTTTGGGCTGAAGCAGTAGCATGCTCAGCTTATCTCTTGAATAGATATCCAACCACAAGTCTAAATATGAAAGTCCCTCAAGAAGCATGGAGTGGGACAAAGCTAAATGTTGCGCATCTAAGGACATTTAGATGCATAGCATACACTCACATACCTTCCGAATTAAGGAAGAAACTGGATGATAGAAGTGAGAAATGTATTTTTACTGGATATAGTGAAACATCTAAATCTTACTAGACTTTACAACGCAATCTCAAAGAAACTAATTCTTAGCAGAGATGTAAACTTTCTGGAAAATCAACTCTGGAACGAATCTGAAAATCAGCAAATGAATAGTCAAAATCCATTGTTGCCAAGTTCTGAAAACACAGAAAATTCAGGACAACCAATACCTCAACCTGCTCTTCCAAGATTGCAGGTACAAGGACAACCTGAAAATTCTCAGGAAAACTCAACTTCAAGCAGAGACTCATCCTCTGAACTTCAAAATTAAAGAACTCGAAGTTTGAGAGAAATCCATCAGCAGTTGGATGACATTGAACAACACAATCTTTTTTCATTAATGTCATGTCAACCTACATCTTTTAAAGAAGCAGTTAAGGAGCCACATTGGGTTCAAGCCATGAACCAAGAGATTGAATCCATTGAGAAGAACAAGACATGGGATCTTGTTGATTTTCCCAGACACAAGAAGATTATTGGTGTCAAGTGGGTTTACAAAACTAAACTCAATGAAAAAGGGTAGATTGAAAAACACAAGGCAAGACTTTTTGCCAAAGGATTCTCACAACAACCAGGTATTGATTATGGTGAAACTTTTGCTCCAGTAGCAAGATTAGACACTGTAAGGACTCTATTGGCCATAACAGCCCAACACAAATGGCAAGTATACCAGATGGATGTCAAGTTAGATTTCCTGAATGGTTTCTTAGAAGAAGAAATTTATGTCGATCAGCCACCTGGATTTGAAGTCCAAGAGCATCCATCCAAAGTATATCAGTTTAAGAAAGCCTTGTATGGCTTAAAGCAAGCTCCAAGAGCTTGGTACAACAGAATTGACACTTACCTGACAAAAAATGGTTTCAACAGAAGCCAAAATGAGCCAACTCTTTACACCAAAATAGATCAACACGGTAAAATTTTGATTGTATGTTTATATGTTGATGACATGATATATACTAGAAATCTTGAGTTAACCAATTTTAAACATGCCATACAATCTGAGTTTGAGATGACAGATCTTGGCATAATGAAATATTTTTGGGGGATTGAGGTTGATCAATCAACCAAAGGAATTTTTGTTTGTCAAAAAAAGTATGCAGCAGACATCATCAAAAGATTTTGCATGGAAGAATGCAATCCGGCAGAAACCCCTATACCCCTAGGCACAAAATTGAGCAAGAAATATGAAGGCCCTACAGTGGACCCTACCCTATACAAAAGTTTAGTAGGTAGTTTGTTGTATGTTACAACAACTAGGCCTGATATTATGTATGCAGCTAGCCTTGTTTCCAGATACATGGAATCCCCCAAAGATTCTCACTAGAAGATGGCGAAACGGATTCTAAGATATGTTGCAGGAACTCTCAATTTTGGCTTATGGTACACTAAATCTGATAATAATCAACTCTCTGGTTACACAGACAGTGATTTTGCAGGCAACCTAGATGACAGGAAAAGCACCTCAGGACATGTTTTTCACCTGAGCACGAACCCGATTTCATGGGCATCAAAGAAACAACCAATTGTATCAATATCTTTTGCAGAGGTAGAGCATGTCGCTGCTACCTCAGCTTCCTGTCAAGCTGTGTGGCTGAGAAGAATATTGAAAGATATGTCACATATATAAAATAATCCAACTCCCATCTTCTGTGACAACACCTCAGCAATTGCTCTATCCAAAAATCATGTGTTTCACAAGAAAATCAAACACATTGACACTCGCTTTCACTTTATCCGTGAGATAGTCAATAATGGTGATATTGCACTTCAATTCTGTGGCTCTCGAGATCAGCGTGCCGATATCTTCACAAAGCCATTGAGAAAATCCGTTTTTGATTTTCAGAGACAACACTTGGGCATCATCAGTGTTGATGTTTGTAATTGTTGATTTTAAGAGGGAGTGTTAAATATAATGTAACCTCAACAGTCTAACTATACACTGCCAGTTGTCCTGGCCAACTATACTATCATTTCTTGATTTGCTTGAGCCTATTTAGCTCAGCTAGTTTCTCTTTTCTATTGTACTCTTTCACTTGCATTCCTAATATATTGAATTCTATTTCTGCTCTGCTCTTTCTCTGTATTCTTTGCTTCACATTTTATCAATATCTGCCTATGGACTTAAACACAGTGTAGTCCAAAGAAATGGCGGCCCTGTTACCGATGTAATGGGACCGGTGGCTTCGGTGAGGCTGTAAGCATGTTCTACGATGAAGCCCATTTATTTCATCTTACACAGAATCAAGGGAGGAGGAGGCCCCCCTGTGATTTTCCTGTTGTAATTTGAGATGGTAGTCAAATTTTAATTGGGAAATCTGTAGAGAATTATTTTCCGCCAATTAACACATTCAAAATTTGAATTTTTTTAGAGCGGGCTCATCCATCTACCAACCTACAGTTAAATTAAATATGATGAAAAGAGGGTGCAATTAATTACGATGACAGGACAGTCCATAGAGGACGTCTGTGACGGCGGGGTCGTTTGGGAGGTTATGTCATCGGCCTGCAATGAAATTACATGGTATTACAAGCTGGATAGATCATGGCATGCCATGATGCATCATACAATCGATCATTGGACCATGCAGCCACCCACTAATGATTGGGATGTTGCATGGTCTATAGCGCTTGTAGACAAAGATCTACGTTTAAAATCTCAAACCAAACCGTACAACACTCCAATCCAAAGAAAAACTTCATTTGATGTGTCGTCCCGACCAAAGAAAAACTTATGTATCTTCCAAGCCAGATGAAAACTTCTTGTAGGGTTTCTTTAACAAACAAATAAATGTGTCGGCATAGAAAATCTTGGAGATGGATTTTCACTGACGTTCTGAGTGCTTTTGCGCACTTAAACGATGGATAACTAGTGCCATCGGGCTGCCCGATTTTGATGGATGATTTGGAGTCAGTACATGGTTGTGCGAATTGGAAAAAAAATATTCCTTCCACCTTAAAGAATAGTTGAAAGAAACCGTACATAGTTTGGTTCTATTGAAGAAAAATTCCTTAACAATGACTGTAGATGTGCTCACTTTTCAACAATAAAGTCATTGTACATTTTTATTGGGATAACATTCATTTTATAATGGAGTAAACTAACTCGGGAGCACACAAATCCGTTTTTCAGACAAAACTATTTTCTAACAAGATTTTCTTATAACTTACTTTAATTGCTTGCAATTTGAAAGGATTATTCTTAGTTAGAAACCTAAAACTTACCTATGACATTTTCCCTACCTCAACTCCACCATATTATTTATTAAGTGGAGTAAAAATTAGGAATTATACATATCATTATGTAAACCATTTTTCTCTCAATCTCACAAATGGAATATCTTATTCCATCTTGACCTTGAAATAATTACGTCCCCACGGTGTGATGGGCTTACCCCAATGGCCAATTAGATTCTAATTGCCTTAAGAGAAAATTAGCTTTGAATTTATGTTTCAAGTTAGCATAGGATTCCTTTGCTCAATCTATCAAGAGAAGGAACTTGTAATGACCACAGTTGAAAAAAAAAAATCTTTATTAAAAAAATAATATAATGTTTGGAGTTACCAAGTGGATCCCCTAGAGCAATTTTAAATGAAAAGAGGCAATTTTAACTTGAAAAGTGATATCTCGTTTTCAAAATAGTTCAACTGGCTTGGGATAAGGTAAGTTAAAAACTAGATAAACTCAACAATTTTTTATTGAATTTTCTTTTCAATTTTGACAAGAATTTTATTGAAAGATATAATTTCACTTTCAATTGATAAAAAATTTGACTATAAAACTTTTCTATTAGAGATTTTAAACGATTTTAAAAAGATCTAGATTGTAGAAATTTCCAAAAAACTGAGTATATCATGTCGGAACTTTGCCTCGCCAAAAAATAGTAGACTCATCGAAAAAAGTTGAATTTATCAACTCTTTAACTCACTCCTAAGGTTTCCTTGGCTTGGCCCAAATTGTCATTCCATTTTGTTCACAAAGTTGGTAAACTATATCAATGTATTGAATGTCAATGGAGACTTTGAATTTTTATTTTTCAAACTATGGATCAATTTAGTTGTAATGAATGAAACAATTCAAACATAAGAGCAGGTCTTTGTATTTAGAAATTCAAAATCCATGATGAATTGGTCTAAGACTTGATTACACATTGATTTAATGAGTTTTTTGTTGCATTGCTCTGTAAATTGTTGTAGATATTCCATTAGAAAAGTTCATCACAACAGATCTTGTAATATTATGAAATCGTTTAGTATGTAGGTAATTCCCATCTAAGGTTTATTATTACTATTTTCTAAATATATACTAGGGAAACAATATATACTAGGGAAACCCACTGGGTACTTCCTCGCATTTCAAGGATGGTACCCACGATAAACCCGATTCCACAGAAGCTCTAGGTTGTGTCATCACATGCTTAAGGTCATTACAACAATATACTCATTAAGATATCAAACATGTCACTTGTGAGAATTGAACCTTGGTGGGGAGGATAACAGTCATTCCTCTCAACCACCTAAGATAGATCCAGCTGACAATCTCAAGTTTATTATTACCAATTCAGTGCTCAAATTTATGAAAATAATTGAAATCTAAAATTGAAAGAATAAGAAAATGAACACACCATCCACCCAAATGAACACAAGATGTATTGTGGGAAATCCAATATGGGATAAAACCCATCTAGAATGTGAGGCTTATGCTCTGCTCTCTTCTCTTTGGTTATGAAAATGCAAGTACAAAGAAAAGAGCACTCACTACGGAGTTTCCTTTGACAGCGTGGCATGAATGGCTACTATAGAATGCTCTACCTCCTTTGTTATGCTCTAATGTCCCACTCCTATATGCTTTGATCAAATATGGAACAAGTACAATACTAAAAGAATGTAACCCCTTCTCTTCCTAATGACCTAGTGTTTAACATATCATGATGGTCATCTAGGGTTAGGGTTTTTCATGCCTCAACCCTCAATTAATGTTAGAGTTTTGGAACTTCTAGAATATTCTTAAAATTCCACACATGAGTAATGGTGGTTGATGTGACATCTACTCATACCATGATAGTGAACAAGGCAGGTCAACTAGCGAGAGGCATAACTTTCGTATATGAACTCTGATTGAGGTGATTTTCAAACCATTGGAAAGTTTTCGGTGTAAAAAAAACTAAAAGAAAACATATTTATATTTGATTGATCGAATGGAACCGATTTCATATTTGTCATATGTTGAATTCACAGTACTACCCTCATTTATGAAGAATCCTAAAATTAGACAAAATAAGGGTAATCTTTATTTTCCAGAACTATCATCCCAATTGAAAAAACAAACTATTATAATGATAATAACTCTTCTTCCCAACCCAAATTATAACGAGGAGAATAGTCACACCAATATAAATTATAACAAGAATATCCCTAATTTTTACTAATCAAAATCTAATTAGGGATGTAGAATGAGAGATTATCCTAAATTCAAGGGGAAATATATTGAAAGCGTGCAAGGATCCAATTCTCACTTCCAAGGAACAAAATGATAGTTCTAACGACTAGTAACAAGTCAAGCAACTAGTAACGGGTTGCTAGAACAATGTTGAGGGACTAGGAGTTTTGCTCACAAATTTTTAACCCCAAAAAGTGTCATTTGCTTCCTCAAACCAACTCTCGATGGTTCCAAACCCCAAATCTCCAAACTAGAACCTGCCACTGGAATGGGCACTGCAAGCCAATTCCTCCAATTTATCCACCCAGAGAGTACAAATATAGATGATAAATTATATAATGATCCATTATGAATCATGCATAATGCAACTTCCCATTATTCCTTGTACAAATCTCTCTATCTATCAATTTGAAATTCATGGTGAATTATGACTAGTCTTGATAATGAAGTGAGTTAATGACCATGTTGTTGTGTTCACGTTATTTATTGTACAAATCTTTGAAGGGTTTTTATTCCTATGTGAAAAAAATTATTGGAAAGGGAAAATTATGTTAATCCCAAGTTCAAAACCTATGATTTGAAGTATATTCTAATCATGGAGGATAAGAGCATGATTAAAGGAGTGAATCCCACCCATGGGGACTCCAGTTAGTGAACATGTGACATAGCATGTGTGTTCATGGGATATTAAAGAATACCTCTAATTTCATTGTATTGATAAATACCTCCCAATATCCTTTTGTTGAACCCCCCTCCCAAGACATCTTTCCATTAATAATAAAACAACCTATTTTTACTAGATATCCCCTATTTTTACTAGATATCACTTTTTATACCTCCCAATACCTACAATATATTGACTCTGTTTTTCACAATTTTAAAACCCCCTTTATGAATGAACATGATAAGATATTGGTAAGCTAGGTAAAGGCCTTGTTATCCCACCTTTATCAAGATATTGGTTGAGGAGAATATCTATGATGAGTTAATCTTGTTGCCTCTACATGTATAACTTTAACGAGATCTTATGATTTGAGATGGAAAATTTTATGTGGGCATGCAAAACCTAATGAATCTTGGAGCTTAAGCTTTAAAATAAGGAGGTCATCCCATGGACTATCTAGGGTACTTACGACCTTGAAGAAATCTTCATTAAGGGGAAGATAATGGGAAAAGATACATGTATAAAAGATTGAAAACCTTAACACAAGGAGAAGGTGGTTGTCTCAGTTACTCCCATGGGTAAAGGGGACAAATGATGAATATTGCCAAGGGAGGAGGAGGGTGTCTCAATGGTTCAATATTTAAGCCTAATTGGACCAAAGGTGGTCTTGAATCCAAATACATGTGCTCAATTGGAGAAGATTGTGTGTAAATGTTGGGAGTGGCCACATAGTCCATTTGCAAAGGGATTGACTTGGTGTGAAAAATAATAAAGGGAAAAATTATCTTTCACCAAATGTTGCACATGATCATAGCATGTGGATATTTTATGAGGGCATGTCATAATCAAAGAGATTGAATTTGGTGCAACCTCTCCATTGGAATTAATGACACTATGTCAAGGGGAAAGGTTGTGTAGTGATGGGGCAACATTGCAAGGGTGTTGTGAAAATTAAGGGGCCAAGGTATATGGGGCCTTGAAATCAAGAGTAGGTGGAGCTTCAACATGAATAGAAATTATTTCACACTAAAAGAGGGTACCACAAGGTTGCAACAAGAGTTTGAAAAATATTTGGAAGGCTAAAATAATGGTGATTATAAGATCACCCAATCTACAAATGGCATAAGGGTGTTTAGACCTAACTCGGATGCCACATTTTCATGTATGGGTTGGTTGACCCTGGTGAGTTTTGTTACTACCCCAACATGGGTGGGTTCATGTTAGGAGAGAGGTGGTAGAAAAGTAGAAGGAATGAAACTAGACTTGAATGAGGTGACTGTGCAACTCATGAATCTTTGGGAGCTTAAAACAATTGTAAGTATAATGATCCACCACGTCATAAATGGTGCAAAGGTGTTTAGTCCTAGTGTGAGTATTTGATTATTATGTTGTATAGGTGTATAAATAGTTGGAAATGAAATTTCCCCAACATTACTACCAATTTCAAGGGTTAAGGATCATTACAAGTGGTATCATAGCACTTTCCAAGGCACGATGAAGTTTTATTTTTCTAATTTTTAGTTCTTTTTACAAATTTCAATTTGCAATACTTGGATATGTTTCTTAGTGATTCTCTATAGAAATTCGAGGAACCAATTGTAGATATATATTATTCTCCCAAAAAACACATGATTTATTAAAAAAGGTCACTCAAATCAAATTTCAAATGAAGGAGATATTGCAATTTGAAAATTTGCTAATTTTTAGGACTTATCGATGATGGCCACAAGTATTCTAGAGTATATGTCTTTTTATAGAGTGACTATATTGCATCCAAACCAATTGCATTCAATAGAGGACTTTTGGGACTTTGAGTTGGTATATTATGATATAGTCCCAAGCAATATTCAATGTGTTATAACCTCTACAAATCACTCCCCCCAAAACCTAGTGGAACCAAATAAGGGAAATGATACTACAAATTATGGAGGAAGAGGTGGAAAAGTTGAGAAACATTGTATAAGAGAACTGAATGATAGAGAACATGATCCAACAATGTACTAAAATTCTGGATCTATGTGAAAATATTAAAGAGGACAATGCCAGATTTGAATCAAAGTGGAATGTACCAAAGAATATGTCAAAGAACTATTTGCATGGCATTATTTTGAGGATGATTGTGACCAATGGTACATGGAAAATGGTCATTTGTAGGACGAAAACTATTTTCAACTTCTCTTTGATGACTCTACCCCTCCATATAAGGTTCACGTCAATGAAGGAATACATTAACAGGTGGTGCCTACTAGTTTGAGGTATGATTGTTCTATAGTTATATTGTTCCTTCCACAACTACACTTTTGTGGGAATACGATTGCTATTACTTCTATGGATGGTTCTATTTATTTGGATCCATGTGATTGAGGAGGGAATTTAACACATAACACATAGTTTTTCCTTGAGCTCAGGTGTTACTTGTTGGGAGTTAGCGTGAGCACCTATACATGGGAACTAGGTGTATGGATGAGCTTCTTGGACTACTTGACAATTAAGGCTAGTGCCTTTACTTGAACCATACCTTATGGGTGAGATTCGTAGACTACTTCAATAGTTTTTCCTTGAACTCATGTGTTATTTGTTGGGGGTTAGAATGAGCACCTATACATGGGAACTAGGTTTATGGGTGAGCTTCTTGGACTACTTAAAAATTAAGGCTAGTGCCTTTACTTGAACCCTACCTTATTGGTGAGCTTTCTAGACTACTTCAACATTGCGATGAACTCTTATTCATGGGTACCTAATTTATGGTTGTACGTCATCGCTACAAGCATTGAGGAAAATGCTTCTCGAAGGGGTATGGAATGGTGGGATCCTCCCTATGTGTGTAATAGTGGCCTATGGGCCCATTAGAGTTAATAATAGGATAAGTATGGTGGCCATTTAATGTAAAGTGGACTAGGTCCACAATGTTAATTATTATTAAATAAGGTCCATTATGTAGTTACTATTGAGTAAATATAATGCTACCTCACTAAATAAGGCCCACTAGGTGGTTAACAATTGATTATGGTTAGGGTTTTCTATCTAGATATAAATTTGAGTCCTTTTTATGGATCATGTATTGGAACATTATTATATTGGAGATTAACTCATTGGAAGGTTTCCCCTCAAAGAGGCAATTGATGCCAGTTAATCCTTTCATAAAAGGCTCATTGAATGATATTTCCCTACCCTAAGGATTTTAATTAATGGAGTACAAGTTTTTTCTTGAATATCAGATTTGTGAACATTTTATATGCTAAGGACCATTGAAATTTCCTCTTGCCTACTTGTACGTTTCCCTGTGGTGGTTGGTTGGTTACTACTTGGATTTTTGGGGTGCTAACCTATGATCAAGTTGGAAAGGAGGAGAAAGGATCAAGGTAATGTTGGGTGGAAATGAACGGGTGGGATTAGGTTGAACTAGATGGGAGAGAAAATAATTAATATTCCTATGGTCAACCTTGGAAGGTTCAGGATAACCATAATAGGGGAACCCAAAATTCCAAGTGCTGGAAAAACAAAGGGGAGCTCCTATAACGAGTTCTCATGTTTAGTGTTCTTTGAAAGATTGAGCTTGCTAAATGATGGTCTAGACGGTGGGGGGGCATTAAATAAATTCTTAGGTGATGTCACACACCCGACCCCTAAGTGCCTTTTTGAGGGATGGGGTATAATTTTTTCTCTTACTTCCGACGAACATGGTATCGAGGAATATTCTCTTTCTCTCAATGGACAAGATCGACACATGCTAGATCTCCCGAACTATGGTTAGGATCCATTCGGCACCGAAGGTTCACCAATCCTACTGAACCCCACTCAACTCGTCAACCCATTGAAGATTAACATGCGCCATCACATTGATGTTCTTAGTCAGCAACAATTTTCCATGTCACCGTAGGGCGCTTAGGCTTGCTCAAATAGAGGATGACAATTGTCTCTCTCCTATAGTCCAAATAAAATACTTAATTAATATTTCGTATAATACCATTATTTGATAGTTAATTACTTAAACCTCATTAAGGATAATTATTCTCCACAACTAATTATCCAATATTTAATTTTTTCTTAGCCTAATACCCATGGCCCAATAATCACTGAGGTTTTTACTTTCTCTTTCCCCCCTTAGAAGTAGTTTAGCACTAACTCAATAAATTACTCATATGATAATTATGAGTAATTATATTATAGCACAACGAGGTTAATTTCTCCATAATGTACTTAAGTTGGTTAACCTCAATTAAGGTATATAATTCAATTCCTTCCCGGCATGCAACTCCATGCCAAATTTTCACGTAATTTAACACATATATACAAATATATGCATATTTATTTATTTACTGGGAAAATGATTAACTATATTCAAGCTGATATTTATTATTACAAATTTTCCTTTTATTAATTATATTATAATATGATTAATTTATATCAAATGAGCACTTAGGATTACTGATATCCATTAATACCTAAGCCTCCGGACTTCGGTGAAGATTCCTCATCAGGTTTTTATGAGTATACCCAAATCTCCAAAACATCGGAGCTATGGAGAGGGTCCCACTTATATTATGCCTTTATACCAATACAAGTAATTATATTACCATATGATATAATTATTTGTGTTTAATAATACTATAACATTGGAAAGAGGGAAAATAGGTTCAACGTTCGATCGTTTTTCCCTTACACTCTATCTTCCCCAAACATCCCGGAGTCCTGAAGCTTTGAACTCCCGGAGTTCCGAAGTCCCAATCTCTTAGAGCCTCGAACTCTTGAAGGGCCCACGCTTACACACGACTTCACATTAAATTAAAAAGGCAAAAGGAGTTGGTACTTTATTATGTACCAATATCATAATAAACTTATTTAAAATATAATATAATAACCTTTTTGGAAAATGCACCCAAGTTTATAAAGTCTCCAATATTTTATTAATATTTGACATGATAGAGAGAGAGAGAATTCTCTGGGTCAATCACCTTCGGCTCTCCCACACATCCTTTATACTCAATTCTCCTAGAGCCTCGGAGTCTCGAAGCTCCGAAGTGACCCCACTTGCACACATTACCACACCATTTAATATTCAAAGGAATTGGCTTCATTCACATGTAATTAATTTAATGAACCTTAAAATAAAATAATATATTATTTATATTCCTTGAAAAGTATGCCCATGTTTTAAAATTCTCCAATATTGTATTTAATGATTAAAGAGAGAGAGAGAGAGAGAGAGAGAGAGAGAGAGAGAGAGAGAGAGAGAGTTCTCCAGGTCAATTTCCTTTGACTCTCCAACACCTCCTCTATATTCAAATCTCTCGGAGCCTCGGAGTTCCGAAACCCCAAAGTGGCCCCACTTATGCACATTTCCACATTATTTAATATTTAAAAAGGGTTGGCTTTGTTCATGTGTAACCATTTTAGTAAATATTAATATAATATAATATATTATATTATACCTCTTGAAATTCTCACCAAGGTTTAAACAATATCTAATATTACATTTAATATTCAATATTGTAATGAAGGAAAATATATTCGGTTCTACGCCTTCGACTCTTCTAGGAAATTCTTCTTTCTTATATAACCCGAAGTTCTAAAGGGGACCCACTGGTATTACAATGTAACATAAATACAATGATTTATTTTGACTTATAATATTATATATATGTTGTAATAAAGGTGTATTATATTAATTTACATTAGTGCATCATTTTAATTACCATATTATACAATTCATTATATTTCTTATCTTTTGCAACCTTGCACAAGGAAGATAAGGCTCATGCCTTCGACGACTTTGGTTAGTGAGTTCCATCACCCCAAACATTCCGGAGCCCCGGAGCTCCGAACTCCTGGAGTTCTGAAGACTACGAGAAGGTTTAAGCATTTAGTCACCATTTATTCCCTATTCTATTTGGTCTCAGGTCTATTACGCTCCAGGAACTTTAGCCTCCATTTTCAGAATAAAATAATAATAACATATATATATATATATATATATATATATATATATATATATATATATATGGTTTTATTACCTAGAGAATTTAATTTCTCCATCCTGGAAATTAAAATATAATTATAATCTCACCCTTCTAGTGGGTAAATGAGTAGAATTTTATTTCTTTATCACTGTGCTTTACTACTCTTACTAAATTTAAGGAGAATGGACCTAATACAAATATTTACTCCCACAGTAAATTCGATGTTTCTACCGAGATTTACTGCCCACCAAAATTTGAGGGGATTCTTCCCAAATTTAGGAGTTTTAACACAATTTAAACATAAATATTTATTTATGCCCCAAATAGAATTTTGAGAAATTTTGTATTTTAATTCATTTAAACCAATTTCATGTTTATGTCCTAATTATTTTTCCTCAATAATTATTTCAAAGGGATTTTAATGTTTTCCCATATTTGAGATTATTTCCTAAAGTCCACACAGATATGATTTCCTCTAACTTTTCCGGCATGGGATTTGAGGACATACTAAAATGGAGCATTTTTACGTAGAAAATCGCTCTCTCTTCTTTCAGAGGTGTTGTATATATTTTTAACTGTTCAATCATCAATTCCCAAGCATGCATTAAATGGTACAACACAATCAACCACAACATCCACTCCCAGAAATATTATTTTAGCACACAGATAATCAAGAGATAAGAAATTAAATCAAAAGAGCTTCAACTAAGACATTCTCTTTATTTTGCTTAAATTTATTAAGTCACTTTTGTCAGAAATTAAACTTACACAATTCTAAAGCATAGTATAAAATTTTCTCTGATCTAAACACTACAGAGATTTAACCAAATATACTTATCTAGAAACCAGATAGTGATGTAACTGGTAAAAGGGGTGCCTTCCCCCCCCCAACCGTAGACACAAAAACTCCTAGATGGATTTATCGTTGGTCACCCCGTAGCTAGATTATGATGCTCTGAGAGAGAAACTCTTCCTTTTGTTCAACAACATCCAAGGAAGGAGAATCACTCTCCTCTTCCCATGGGAACTTGGCAGATCAGTTTTCTCTCCACCAACTAAGGGGATCTGCAATGAGTCAGTCACTCATCACTCATCTTCTATGCAAACTCGTTTATCAGCTTGGATTGAAAATGTTGCCCAACAATTCATGTACCTAGAAATCAAATTCATTTTCCAGTTCTCTTCAGAACCAAAGAGCTGCAGATGATCTCCTTCCTCAGAAAATGGTCACCAAACTCATTCCCCTACATCCTCTCTACTCATAAAATGGATCCCAAACTCAACCAAGTATCTCCCCTCTTCTCTGCTCTCCATTTTTCCTTGTCTCTTGGTTTCTTCAGTAAGATTTCCATGGGTCAAATCACCCAATTCATGGGTCAGTCCAGAATCCCCTAGATGGGTACTTTTATGCCCCTGCTTCCGAGACCAAGTAGTTTTGGTACAACAACCATTCCTTTTCATAAATGTGGGAAGCTGATAGTTCATCTACCTACTCCCTCCATTAACCATAATTCTAGAAAAATGGGCAATCTAGATTATTCTTGATTATCAAATTGGCAAGTGAAAATTTTCTCCTTGATTTCCTCTCATGCATCATGATCTACCTTGGCAACCCCTTCAGTAGTTATGCAACACTTTCTGTTGTACATTACTAGCATAAATATTTACACTACCCTTTTAGCAAAATATAGTTACATTTACAAGCTGGGGGAAACAGGGGTATTACAAGTGACGAGTGTTAGCATCTAAGTCAGACGAAGGCCTTCAAATGGGAGGGGTTTTGATTTGATGAAAGAAGAAATTGTGTATATGGGGAACAAACCCATATAGTTAACCTGGGGTGGAGCACCACATAGAAATGAAGAAAGGATAGGCCCTTCAACATAATAGGGTCCACATAAACCAAAGATAGTATGGAATTAGTGCCACTTATGTAAGGAAAAATGTTGTGTGGATTTGAAGTGGCCAGATGGGGCTTATAATATGAAATTTAGTCTACGGTGACAAATTTCTTGTCATGGGGAATTTGCATGAAATGGAAGGTATATGAGGTGACTATCTTCATATATGTACATATAACTATGTCTTAGAATCATGTTGTAATCTAATAGGGCATCAAAAAATTGTATGTCCATCAATGTTGGTTTCTTTACCACTTCAATGGGTGGTTGGGAAAATCCAACACTTCAATGGGTGGTTGGGAAAATCTATTGAGAATGGAAAGGCCTATCGTTAAAGGCACGTAGAGTGATATTTGAAGGTACTAGCTCTATTGACCCTAAATTGTTACAAACAAAGGAAGAAAATAGTCCAAAAATTGACAATCTTTGATTACCATTGAATTTCACACCCATATTCTACTCAACACTGTGTTCCCAAAATGTTATCAACTCTAAAAACTAAATTTCTTTTTTGGGTCCTTCGTTTGACCATGTTTGATTTCCTTTGACTCCCAAGACCCACAATATCTTAGAGTATAGTGATAAATAATCAAAGGATAAAAGAAAATTAAGATACTATAAGGAAGTAATCAACCCTAATCGTGAAGATCAAAAGTATCTCTCTGTTTTTACTA
The DNA here is from genome assembly GCA_032191745.1 of Picea mariana. Classification (NCBI taxonomy): domain Eukaryota; kingdom Viridiplantae; phylum Streptophyta; class Pinopsida; order Pinales; family Pinaceae; genus Picea; species Picea mariana. Next base: position 26,976 of record JASDQU010440308.1, on the reverse strand, counting down.
GTGTAAAGGAAAAATTTATCATTTCTAAAATATGAACAAATTCTCGCGAGCTCCATAGTGAGACTAAGCATTGGACAATTCTCAAAATTCTGCAGGATGAAATAATCTATCATATTTGTGACACTGAGAGGGTTGAAGATGAAAATCACTTTCTCTTAGAATGTCCTGCATATACCCAAATTAGATCTCAATTTCGAAAGATTTGTCACAACATCAACCTTCCTAACCTTCTAAATCACCAAAACAATGGTGATGTTCAAATGCTTCTCTCAATGCTTTTTTAGCATAGAAATAAAATTCCAAAAAATTCCATGTAATCCCTTACCTTTATTAAGGTTTGATAGACCAATTTCGGTCTCAGTGGATGTTAACCATCATCATCATTACAAAAATGTAATTGTATGATGATCTCTCGAATGTTTATCCAAATCTACTTTTGAATTTCAAGAAAGATAAAAATTCTAAAAATAGAAAATTTTCTTGATTGTAAATTTTGAAAATCTAATTTAGTGCCCATATGATCACCCTCTAGAGATAAATCACAAAAAAATCTCAATATGAAAAATATGACAAAAATTTACAATCTTTGATTGCCACCAAACTTCATCTCATATTATTCTTATTACTGGGTCTATGAAAATTTTATCAACTACAGTCCTTAAATTTCTTTTCTCAGGCCTTGGTTTGACAAAGTTGGATTTTCTTTGACCAAGGACCAACATAACTTAGAAACTCACACAAATGGAACCCAATGCTCATCACTCCAATGGGTATCCAAATTCACTTTTATATTTCAAGTTCAAAGATAAAATTTCTAAAAGTAGAGCTTTTTCAATATCGGAAATCTTGAAAATCTAAAATTGTACATTTTGATAGCTCAACACATGTTATGCAAAATTGTGATCTGCTTCTAAAAAGCATCGAGCTTTTGAAAATAGAAAGTGAAAAAAGTAGCATATCAAGAATTTGAAAGTTTCCATTTGAAAGCTACATAAATAGAACCCAATGCTCATCTCTCCAATGGGTACCCAATTTGACTTTTATATTTCAAGTTTAGAGATAAAATTTCTAAAAATAGATGTTTTTCAAAATTATAAATCATATTGCTTAGAAAAACTAAAAGCTTATGATTTATCTTCAAGACAAATATCAATGTGCTTCTAGTGAAATCATCAATAAATATAATGAAATACCTTCACTTACTAGTATAAAGTGTTTTCATTAGACCACAAATATCTAAATGCACCAGCTCAAGAGGTTCATTGGCCCTCCATATTCTTCTTGCTAGTGTTAATGTTTAAGACATTATTATAGTTCTTTGCATTTCAATAGATAACAATAACATAAGATAGAATCACTGAGAAATACACAATCACAAGAGACACATCATTTATCCTGGGAAACTCTCATGGGGCAAAAAACCCAACAAAACTTCTTTAATATAGATAGCCAATACAATGCCAAGAGATAACTCAAACAAGTACAAAAAGTCATCTCCCAAAGATGCGCCTCTCTCTCTCTCTCTTCTCCAACTGTAGCTCCAAAACTTGTCTCTCAATGAACAAGTGAGTGTGTGTCTAACTGAGGCGCTAGCCTCCTTATTTATACAAGTCTGGCACATGTGGAAGTGTCTTTTCAATGGCAGGGCCGACTTCTTCTTCTGGGTGGTTGTAACCACCTTTATTATATTTCGGGGCTTCTTTAATATATTTTGGGGTCGACTTCTCTTTCTACCTATTACAATTACATTATGACCAATCCACAAAAGGGGATTTGGTCATTTACAGTAGCCGACATGATCAATTCACAATGGGGATTGATCCAATGAATAATATATCGAATAATAATTAGAACACACTTTGCAGTTACATTATTTCAACACTCCCCCTTAACAAGAAGGGTATTCTTCAACAGCATTAGGCGAGAGAGAGGCCTTTATCATCAACAACATCAGGAGGACAACATCATCAATATCATCTTGGAACACTGAATGGCGTCTCTATAAATCATCGAAATTTTTCTTCATCGACAACATCGTCATTCTCAAAGGAATGCAATCATCATCTGCATCAATATGGATTAGTATAAAACTAATACATCATCATCATCACAACATGAGGCTGGCTCATCATAATACAGGACTAGCTTTACGTCACAGTTGTTAAGCTGGAAGCTCAGTACTCGTCTTGCTTTACGTCACAGCAATCAAGTTGGAAGAAAGATACTAGACTGGATTTACGTCACAACTTCTCAAGATGGAAGCACAGTACTAGTCTCATATCAACGTCTTTCTTTACGTCACAACACTCAAGATGGAAGCAAGATACTAGACTGGCTTTACATCACAGCTTCTCAAGTTGGAAGCACAGTACTAGTCTCGTCTCATCGTCTTGCTTTACATCACAACACTCAAGCTGGAAGCAAGATACTAGACTGGCTTTACGTCACAACTATCAAGCTGGAAGCACAATACTAGTCTCATCTCATTTTCTTTCTTTACGTCACAACACTCAAGCTAGAAGAAAGATACTAGACTGGATTTACGTCACAACTATCAAGCTGGAAGTACAGTACTAGTCTCATCTCATCGTCTTGCTTTACGTCACAACACTCAAGATGGAAGTAAGATAGTAGACTGGATTTATGTCACAACTATCAAGATGGAAGAACAATACTAGTCTCATCTCATCGTCTTGATTTACGTCACATCACTCAAGTTGGAAGCAAGATACTACATTGGCTTTATGTCACAGCTATCAAGCTGGAAGTACAGTACTAGTCTTATCTCATCGTCTTTCTTTACGTCACAACATTCAAGCTAGAAGAAAGATACTAGACTGGCTTTATGTCACAACTATCAAGATGAAAGCATAGTACTAGTCTCATCTCATCATCTTGCTTTACATCATAACACTCAAGCTGGAAGAAAGATACTAGACTGGCTTTACGTCACAACTATCAAGATGGAAGCATAGTACTAGTCATATCACAACAACTACTCCCCCNATACTACATTGGCTTTATGTCACAGCTATCAAGCTGGAAGTACAGTACTAGTCTTATCTCATCGTCTTTCTTTACGTCACAACATTCAAGCTAGAAGAAAGATACTAGACTGGCTTTATGTCACAACTATCAAGCTGAAAGCATAGTACTAGTCTCATCTCATCATCTTGCTTTACATCATAACACTCAAGCTGGAAGAAAGATACTAGACTGGCTTTACGTCACAACTATCAAGATGGAAGCATAGTACTAGTCATATCACAACAACTACTCCCCCTTTCGATGAAGGTCCTTTCGGACTATACCAAGCTTATCTCGAAAGTGCTCAAACTTTACACGAGATAGAGGCTTAGTCAACACATCAACAACCTATTCATTTGTGCTAACATACTGGAGCTTTAAGGCTCCTCGCTGCACCATGTCACGGATGTAATGATACTGAATCTCTATGTGCTTCGACCTGTCATGGAATACAGGATTCTCTGTCATCTTTATGCGGCTCTGGTTGTTACATAGGATCGTGGTTGCTTCCATATCTAGGTCAAATAGGTCGGTCAACAAATTTCGAAGCCATATATCTTTGTAGCTGGCAGAACATGCAGCAATGTATTCTGCTTCCGCTGTGCTGAGAGCAATGTTGGATTGCTTCCTACTCTTCCATGAGATCATGAATGATTCCAAACTGAAACAACATCCTAAAGTTCTTTTCCTGTCAAAAACACTTCCTGCCCAATCTGAATCCGTGAACCCACTCAATGTGAAATCATGATCTCCATCATAATTGAGACCACAATCTAATGTACCCTTAAGGTACCTCATCACATGTTTGGCAGCCACAAGGTGAACGTGTCTGGGTTCTACCATAAACTGACTCAAGGTGTTCACAGAAAAACAAATATCTGGTCTGGTGTTCATCAGGCACATCAATGATCCAATAATCTGTCTATACAATGTGGCATCAATCAATTCTAATGAAGTATCGACCAACAACTTAAGCTTCGTTTCCATGGGTGTATTCATGGGCTTGCACTCTAACATGTCGAATCTATTCAAGATTTCGATTGCATACTTCCCTTGGTTAAGGAAGATCCTCTCTAGACTCTACCATACCTCAAGACCTAAGAAATAGTGTATTAGGCCAAGGTCTTTCATCTCAAATTCTAAAGTGAGTCTCTTCTTACATTCAGTGATGAGATTTTTTTCTCTAGTTAAGAATAAGTCATCCACATACAGTAATAGTATTACTGGCTCATTGTTCATAACCTTGAAGTAGAGGTTAGAATCTACTTTACTCTTGGTAAAGCCCAAGCTCGTCAGAAAGTTGTCTATCTGGCCATACCAAGCTCTAGCGGCTTGCTTCAATCCGTACAAGGATTTCTTCAACTTGCAGACATGATACTTCCTGTCTTCAACTTCAAATCCTTGAGGTTTCTCTATATACACTTCCTCTTCAATAACACCATTAGGAAAGTTGTCTTTACGTCCATCTGGTGTAACTTCCACTTCATCTTAGCTGCAAGGGCTATGATGGTTCTGATTGAAGTGTATCTAGCTACAAGAGAAAATGTCTCTTCATAGTCAATGCCTTCTTTTTGAGAAAAGCCACGAGCTACAAATATTTTTTTATACTTCTCAATACTTCCATCAACAACATGTTTTATTTTGAAGAGCCATCTGGACGATACCACATCCTTGCTATTTGGTTTGGAAACTATTTCCCATACATCGTTCTTTATTATGGATTGGTATTCTTTTGTCATGGCATCTACCCATTCTTTGTTCTGAATGGATTCTTCAAAGAAGGTAGGCTCCTTTTCTAGGAGATCACACATCAAAGCCATATAACTGGAGAATGGCTTAGGTCTCTTCACATGTCTCTTGGTTCCTTCAGGAACACCATATTTCTCTCCATCTTGAATAAGCTCTCTAGCCCAAGCTGGCTTTCTTTTATGGGAGATTTTCATATGAGGAGGTTCTTGAAACTCTACTACGTCATGATCTTCTAGAATTTCCTCATTAGGGGAAGTTACGACTTCCCTCACTGGTTCAGCAGCTCTGGGAACCTCCCTCACTGATTCTGCAACTCTTGGAATTACGGTTTCCTCTTCATATACCTCTTCAAGATGACATTTTATCGATTTCTTGAGCAGTGCATCTTCATCAAAGGTCACATCCCTGATGATCTCAATGTGGCGGTGACCTGGTATATAGATATTGAAGGCCTTGGAGACCTCATAGTATCCCACAAATATTCCCTTCTTTCCTGAGGGTTCCAGCTTGTTTCTTTTTTCTTTCAAGATATGTATAAATACTAGGCAGCCAAATATTTTGAGATGGCTTACCTCTGGCTTCTATCCTGTGAACATCTCTTCTGGGGTCTTGAACCCAAGTGCACTATGGGACAATCGGTTTTGCACATATACGACTGTCATTGTTGCTTTTTCCCATAAGCACATAGGAAGATCTTGATCGTGGATCATGGTCTTCACGACTTCCATTATCGTTATGTTCTTTCTTTCAGCCACACCATTTTGTTGAGGATTATAGGGAGTAGTGAGTTCCCTCTTGATCCCAACATCTTTACAGAAGTTCACAAACTCTTTTGAGGTGTATTCTCCTCCATTATCTGACCTGAGTATCTTGATCTTTCTTTCAGAAAGATTCTCTATCAAGGCTTTGAATTCCTTGAATTTGCTGAACACTTCATCTTTAGATTTCAAGAGATACAACTAGGTCTTACAAGAATAATCATCAATAAATGATACATAATATACATACCCACTAATGGAGAACAATGGCATTGGGSCACACACATCTGAATGAATGAGTTCTATGACTCCTTCTGCTTTGTTGTCTCTCTTCGGAAAAGGGTTCTTGATGTTCTTCCCTTGTGCACATCCATTGCATATGCCTTCATGGTCAACCTTGAGTTCTGGTAAACCCGTGTCTGCTTTGCATATGTATGGTAGCACCTTGTAGTTAATGTGATCTAGTATTCTATGCCAAATTTCACATGGATTCACAATGGTGTGGGTCATGGCAGCTTCTGAGTGACCTTTTAGCTTATACAAGCCACCTTCTTCTTTTCCAATGATGATTGCTTCTTTTAAGGTTTCTCCTTTAGCCCACATAAGAACTTCTCCATATATAAAGGCAACTCTGAAGCCTTTCTTCTCTAAAGATGATATGGAGAGTAGGTTCTTTGTCAAAGCTGGTACATATAATACGTCATTCATCTTCATTTCATTTCCTGAATTAAGCTTGTAGTTTGATTCTCCCACTCCCTTGATGGGATATTGATAATCATTTCCAAGTGTCACTTTCTGAGAAAACTTCTTTTTTGAAATGTAAGAGAGAATATCTCTTTGTCCTGTCATGTGCTTGGAGGCACCACTATCAATGAGCCAAGTTGCCTCTCCAGGTGTTATCGATCCTGAGAGGGCCGAGATTAAGGCATGTTCTTTAATTTGTTCTCTTAAAATCTTTGAAGGCGGCTCTTCATCTTCAACTGCATGGGCATGGTGCCTCTTTTGTTTCCTCTTATATTCTTCTTGTCTAGCTGGACAAAATTTCTAATGTGTCCCATCTTGTCACAATGGTAGCATCGTATAGATGAGTAATCTCTTTCCTTTCATTGTCCTTTCTTCTGGAATCTCCTTGGATGAGATTCTTTATGACTGGATTTGTTTTGGGGTTGAGACTCTTTGTAAGTCTCTTTCTGGAAGTAAGACTTCTTTCTTCCTCCTTTAGTGTGAGTAGCTAGGGCTTGATCTTCATCTTTTTCTAGTAAAGCCTCTCGGTTAGCTACTCTTGTTTCTTCTTGGATGTATTCTTCCCATAGACTGTCAAACTTCAGTTTCTGTGTTTTGGCACAAATCGTTTGGATGAATGCATCCCAAGGTCTTGTGAGACCATTTAGGGCCGTCATTATAAGTTCGTCTTCGTCTATAGTATCTCCAATTGCTTCTAGTTGATCTTTGAATTGGGATATTCTGCAGAAATATTCTTGGATTGATTCTCCTTTTTGCATTCTTGTATTCTTGAGTTGAGCTCTAAGATTCATCTTTCGGTTTATGTTCTTTCCTTCATATAGTCTGTTTAGGGCATCAAACATTTCTTTCATAGTCTTCTTTGATGACACATAGGGAATCATGTGGTCTTTGATTGAATCTGCAATGACTCTTTTGGCCCTGATTGTGTCCTTTTGGTGCTTTTCTTTTTTTGCAGCATCGATGGGCTCCGACACTTCTTCTTTGACGAATCTTGCTAGTTCATTCTCTTCAAGAATGAGACCAATCCTATACTTCCAGGCACAAAATTTTTCCACACCTTCTAGCTTGTCAACAATCTTAATGCTTGCAAACATCTTTTACTTGAAGCTGAGAAAATGTCCAAAAATGAAAATGTTCAAAATCAAATTCTGAACTTACCAGGAGGTGCGCTTTGCTGAGGCGAGTAGCCTGGTGTGCTTGGATCTGAGAAAATCCAACTTTTACCCCTCCAAAATTGATCTGCAGATTTCTGGATTGGTGCGTTTGGTTTTCTGGTACCTTTAGTACTGTGGTACTTCTGGTACTTCTGGTTCTCTAGTACTTCTAGTACTTTGTGAAACTAGGGTTTCACTTTTAGGGAGATATAACCACTGAAAAAGGTGCGTTGAAGGTGCTAAAATGATCCTTGGGGGAGGGTGCACTTTTCTAGATGGTTTTAGGGCTGAAATACCTCACCAACAAAAATCCCTAATTTGCATGTATGACAA
>JASDQU010440308.1:0-16502 GCA_032191745.1 Picea mariana | reverse complement strand
CATGATCATGAATTTGAAGAAAACTCCATATTATCCGCTTCTTTGAGATTGCCTTATGCACAGAATAATACAACCTCTCTTTGCCCAAAGAGAGGTCGACACAAGCTCTTATGGTTTCTAAATTATATTTAAGGGTTAGTTTTTATTCTTATCTTGCGTTGACATGAAATGACGTTTTGTGTCATTTATAACAACTATCTGGTCACATAAAAAATCGCATATATGTGGCGGCCTTGCGAAGTTCTGTCTCTTGGTGAAGCATAAAAGGAAAAAAAAAGAAAAAAATAATCGTGAATCTTGATATACAAGTTAACATTAAGTGTAGCATATATATGTATGAGAGAACATAAGAAATGACTGGGACTTAAAGTTGAAATATATCTATGATACTCCTTAGTAATGAATAAATGTTTTTTTTTTTTTAATATTTTGTTTTAATAAATTATAATATAAAATTATTTTAATATTTTAATTTTATATTTATTAAATGGATAAAGATTAAAAATATAAACTGTAAATTTTTAAATAATTAAAAAAAATTGNTATATATATATACTCTTGAAAAATTGGTAAACGAAAAAGTGGCAACTGGGCTTCCATAAACACAGTCACGCATAGATGTGGATACATCCCTTTACCTATAGTTTTGGGCCCCTCCAAATTGCCATTGAAATCCTAACCAGTCATATTTTAAAGACTGTGTACATGCTTTTAATAACATGCACATATTCTTCTATGTATTATTAAAAAAAAGTGTGAGGGGTTGATTTATATTACAAGTAGTGGAACACATTTATTACAAATAGTGGAACACATTCTAGGTGAAGGAGGCATGATTTTAGAAGTGATTTAGAGATTTTGAGTGTTATAGGACATTCCCACTATTCATATCTTTTTACATTATTTTAAGTTAGGTTTACTTGGACTTTTTTTCTATTTCCTAAATTCCTTAAATCATATGGAAAAAAGAATATTTTATTCCTCTTCAAAGCATATAAGTTAGATTGTCATGGAGCTTGACACCTAATGAAGGAAGACCCAACCCTAACCCCCAACCACTTATGAAAACACTAAAACTGAAAATAAAACTACCATTATTAATAAAGAAAGACCTAACCCTAACTCCCAACCACCAAATGAAAACATTGAAATTGATAATGACCTTGAGTCATTGAAAAACTCGATACGATATTTTAGAAGCACAAGAGAATCATCACTCGTTGAGAATCATCAGTCCTTTCAGTGGCTATATCTCTAGATACCATTGTAACTTTTATTGCTAATCCTCTAGGTTGGTTATATGGTATTTCTAATTACAAGACTAGGATGAGAGATCTACAATTTTCAAAACAACATCTCATGACTTTGTTGATTGACCAAACTAGTTTACACCCTATTGTGAAAAATAAAAATATTTTCATGGACTGGTGTACATACTAACCTTTTATAGACCATTATATCAAGAGGTGGTTTATATTTTTTATAATCCTCCCTATTGTAACATGGAGGTGCCATTGCATTTCCTTAGAAAATTGTTGGTTGGATTTGTTTTAGGTCACCATTTTAACTACTTTCACATTGGTGAATTCTAGGGGATTGGTTACATTCCTACACAAGATCATCAAACTGCCAATTCTAGCACATTGATAGGGCCTCACCCTCCTAGGTAGAGGCCTAACCGCCTACCAAATATCGTTCCATCTCGAATAATTCTGCTATCTCCAGACTTTGACTTTCACCTTAACCCTTAGCTTACTAGAGAATATAATGTTCATCACTTTGTCCCACCAGGATGTATCCTCAAACGATGGTGAGAGATCATTTGAACCTTCAGGCCATGCAATAGAGTCTATCCAAGAAAGGTCACAATGTCAAAATAGCTAGTCCAATCCCACTTCATGCAATTCTCATTGATGCTCAAAACGTGGGAAAAGTTGTCATGGGTCAATGGTGGCCCCTATACATGATAGTTTCATGGAAGAGGTTAACATGAAACCATATCTCCATGCTTCATTGATTACACACACACCAACACACACATAAATGACTAGTTTTCTATATAGTTTATTGCGTCATTTTTGTGAATATCTAATTATTTCTTATGTGTGGTTTCTATGATTCAATAGTGTTCCCATGTCTTCTCATGATTCATAAGTGATAGTTTCCAACATTTGTGCACTTGTTGCAGAAGCTTTCCCACTGCCATACCTCATGCACAAGGATTATGGAACTTTGTACAACAATATTATTTATCTTAATAGGAAGAACTCCTATGAGCACAATATGTCTGTATTCTTACAACCTAGGTGTTACCCTATAAAAATGCCTAATACACACATATAGAGATTTAATATCTCTTGTCAAGATGATTTCATATAATTACTTCCTTAAGCAACATATGTGTTAGTTTGTAAAAAGTTTCACATCAATGATTGTGGTGTTCATAATTTAAAAAAATGAATAGTTGATTCCACATTGTAAACGTATTATTTGTATTTATATATATTCAATATTGAATAGATGTCCAATGCATCTATTGTATTTATGTATTCAATATAGAATATATTTCCAATTCACATATCATCCAAAATCTACATAGGATGCCACCTAGTAGACCCCAATGCAATGGATGTCATTGATTGATTTATTCTCTTAAAAAGATCAAATAATAGGTTTAGCTACCTCTTATGTTAGATAGCATTATAGATAGCACCCACGTAAGTTAATCTAGTTAAATTTCACTCAATATTCGGAAGTCAAGCATGCCAAAATTGAAGAAATTGAACATAAGAATATTAGGACAAGAAGATTGGCGGAAAAGGCCTCAAGCCATATTTCTCAACATTGTATTCATCTTAATGATACAAATATATATTACAATAATCAAACCACCTCAATTGTTCTTACATTGACACCTCATCAGGAGATAAGGTAGGAGGAGTAAATATAAAAATCTAGAAATACACTTAGGATAACAACTATATCCTAGCATGTGAAATATACAAAGGTGGTATACTAAGACTTAAAGATTGTATATGAGAAAGAGGCTAACATTCCCCCCTTCAATCATAAGTCCAAATAAAAATACCAACAAAGCAGGTGCATAAGTTGGTATATCTCCATGTCTTCATGCTGAAACGCCTGAGCTGAGCCATAATGAAGACCTGCCTGAAAAACTGCCAATCTGGATGTTGAATGGTTCATCTAAAATGAACTAGAAGAGAGCTGAGATATTGAAGCGAACAACTGCAATATCTGAACATTCCATGATTGCTTGACAATTCGATCATTTTTCCAAGTATTTGAGCTAGAAGAATCTGATGTCTTCTTCTAATTGGCGAACATGTAGTATCACCACTCTACTATGAGTGTATCACTGAAGTGCTCTCTGAATCTGTGGTTTTGGATAACCATTGACCAATTGATACCATTTATTTGATGGTTTTTGGATAACCACTAACCAATTGTGACACTTTTATGTGTCCAACAACATCCCAATGTGACACTTTTAGGTGTCCAACAACATCCCAATGTAAACTGTGTATGATTCAATTGCAAGTCATTGAACCATAATCATACCAAAGTTTTCCATGTTCGGAAAATCTCACTATGTAATCATGTGAGCTAGAATGCATGCAATTTGTTCACTTAATGTAAACTCCAATTTGATGAGAGCGAACCAAGAGAATTGAATCACCTTCTAGTCTGACACATACCTGAAAATGCTTGACCACTCAATCAAATGCCAAGCTGCAATGCAGAAGGATCATATTGTCCTTTGCTAGGTCGAATGATCATATATGTGAACCATAATTATGCTAAAAATCATCATTGAACCATAATTCTGCTAAAATCTATCATCTACAGACCGCAGTTGCCCATTTGGAAAATTTCATGCCCATCGGGCATACTTGATGTTTGTTGTTGTCGAAACTTTCTGTCTGGCAGCCATCTTCAATTCCATCATCAATTCCCCCCTTTGTTAGCTGAAAGGAGATACCACAAGTGGTTTCATGAACCATCGTCACTGGAATTTTGAACTCCCCCCCTTAAGGTGCATGAGAGTTACATCATTTTACTCAAGAGAGTACCATACTTGTTCCATTAGTACAACACAAAGTGGGCATGCAGAAAAAAAACACATGTTATCTCATCACGTGAGGGCCATGCTCGAAAGCTATGCCATAAGGGGACCATTTATGTGAGGTACAAAAATGTTATGTGATACAAGATTGGTCTTTACTCAAGATTGAATTCTTCGGTAAGACTTATATAATTGCTTGGTTGTTGATGACCATTGCCAAGGATCAATCCACACATAGTGAATGTTGAATCTTGCAGGTTTCTTCAGTGTTGAACATCTATCTGAAGAATGGTTATGCTTGTTGTTAGTCCCTAAAGTTGCACTTGACTGTGAGAGGGCAAGCTAGGGCATCATCGGTTTATTGCAAAGTGTTTATAAGGTTTTTATAATTTGTTTTTGGATAAGGTGGTTGAAAACTGGCTCAAGTTTGTAGATAACATGAAAATCAAGATCAGAACATAGCATATCCCATTGACTGAATAAAAGGTGGACACATAGATGGATTAAACCAATTAAGAAAAAGGGAAGATGAAGCCTTCAATTTGTCAACTTCACATAAATTCTTGTCTCATAATGTCATAAAGAAACAAGACTATCAGCTTGATATCAAACTTGAAAAATAATTTCCACAATAAATTTTTCACTGTATAAATTAACAGTCAAGAACAAAAAAGCATTGCAATCAGAATAATGAATTCAAGCATGAAGAAAGAAATAACAGAGTAGAAAAGAGGGTCTAACCATCCATATGTCTTTGCTATTAAGTGTCAAATTGAACATAAATGCCTTTACAAGGAGTTTCACAAAAAGGTCCCCTGGATCTCCAATTTTTCGACCATCACATCGTCTTTCCTCTGTCTATTTGAACTATCCATAAAACCTCCAGATCCTATCATCTAGTATAGCTTTAATGACTAGATTCGAATAATATCTATCTACTAAGGTAGTTCACTCAAAAAGAGCTTCTACAATCCAAAAATAGATCACAACTCAACAGCTTGATATTGTATGATCTTGCCAGCATTACATTTGATTTTAAAAAACATGAATTAGTTTGATTTAGTCAAACAGTTCAAGGTCTTAGCATCTCACTGACCAAAAACGAGTAGACAATGCCATATTTCTTGGAAAACATTAAAATCATGATTGTAGCAATCTCCATGTAACCTTTAGGATATAATCACAGTAGTAGCTTTAGCATTTTTCTGTTTGAGCTTTGTGGTAAGTACGACATTGTGCCAATAGAGCCCGAAGTTTATTTCCCTAATTTCTTTGAGCAATGTCCTTTTCTCTTTCTTCTTCTTTTTAAAACCTTGAATCCTTTCTTGTTGACGAGCATTACATTGTTTTGTTTGTGCCTTTTCTTTCTTTAACTGTCTCACTGTTTTCTGGAATTCCTTGATCCTTTCTTTATCAGTTCTAATTTTAACCTTGAATCCTGAGCATTCTTCAAAAGGTGCAGGCTCATTTAGGTTTAAAGCAAATTTGGGTTCCTTTGCTTTAACTTGGTACTTAGAAACTAATCTCGAGCTATGTTCTTCATCAGAACTTGCTAAATCTATAGCTTCAAACACATATGATATGTGATCTAAGTCTACAAGGTCATCCTATTTATTCTCAACGATTTCATTGATACCTTTAGCCATTTCTTTAGCTTTTGCTAATCTGGTTGAAGCTCTCGTTACAGGTCCTGTAGATGATGAAAACATTTGTTTACCTTTGTTTACTGGTTTCTTAAGCAATGAAGTTCTTTTTGCCCTTTTCCTGGTACCTGCTTCAGCATTTCCAGAGTCGTCTTCTATAACTATGATGTTTTCTTCATTGATTGATGGATCAAACATGGCCTTTGACTTCAGTCTGTACTTGTTGGTAACCCTAGTAGAATTCCTTCTAGGTTTTTGAGATGCAGACACACCTTTAACCTTTGTCCCTTTGACTGCAGAACCCCTTTTACTGGTTGATGGTGATTCATGCTTGACTGTAGTTTGAGTATTAAAATCTTTATCTAAATCATTTTCCCTTTTAACATCTTCTTCAAAAAAGTTTCGATTTCTGGATCCAACTTAGGTCTTTTACTTCTTCTATTCCTCGTCACCCTGATGTCAGGCATTTTTTCTTTAACAGGGGTTTCATCAATTGAAATTTTTTGGATCTGTGTAACAGTCTTTTTCCCTTTGCCTTTCTTCTGTTTGTTGGACTATGTGTTAGGGTTTAAAGATTGCGTGAGCTAGCTCCAGGGATTCTGTAATTCTCTCAAAGCAAACATAACTAATGTCTTAATTAGGACTTGATGAAACAGACTTCTCTTAGCATTGGTGGATAGTGACTGCACTCTCTTTGACATCTTTGTCAAGCTTTTGAGTAGAAAATAGGGCAGATTTAAGGGGTAATCACCATTTAAATTCATTAATATCCTAATGTGGTAGATATAGACTAGGGAAAATCTACCTTCGCATGTGATATACCCATGGATAACGATCAGAGCAGTGTGCCATTCGGGTCTAATCCAGCTGAAAGGTACTCCCCTTTTCCAAGTCATATTTTGATTATCTAGAAGCAGGAATTGGTTTACAAACTCTGTAACCACATGCTCTTTCTTCCACCATCTTTCTCCTCCAACCACCAACCTGCAAGCTTTAGCAATTGTCTGCTCTGTTACTAGCATCATCATCTTACCGATCTCCACCTCGTTACCGTCAAAGTTCAGTGCAAACTCCATGGAGACCTGCTCAGTGTAACCTTGAAAAGTGATAAGGAATTCAAACCACCCGACATCTCTGAACCTTTGAGCCACTTGAGTATAAGCTTCAAGAAGTTCATCACCCTCGGGTTCTATTCTGACTACATGTCCGCTCCTCTTTGGTGCCATCAAAAAATAATGTTGTAACTAGCACCCTCGGATTCTGAATTTTCCATCTGCAATCTGTTAGTGTATAATGTTCCTCTGAGCAAATACTTGTGCCTAAATTTAGCAAAATCAGACAGTTTTAATATAATGATCATTGAGAATTGGGCGATTTAAAATGAGTCCTTCGCGGGTACAAAGCAATCCGATTATGAAACGGTTTGAATCAGTAAATGATTCCAAGCTATTGTGGGGCACATGTGAACTCTCAAACCACGATTCGTGTCATCATAACGAAATCTGGATGACAAGTGCATATCAAGGCATGATTATCTTGGTGCTATAGGAATAGCCTTATTCCCGCAGCGCTATTAATGACTTAGAAAAATTTGAATTTATGAAGTTCAAACAGACATATAAGGTGACACCTCATTTAAAACCATGTCTTTCAATTTCAAACTTAAATAAATTATTCAAAAAACTAAAATTCAAACCATAAGACACTAAAAACAAAGATCAAAATCAACTGGAAACAGAAAATGAAGTGTAGGTAAGAAGGGTTTAGGATAAGGGTTTCTCACTAAATCAAGACAAAATTAGAGACTAACACTTGCCACAATGTTGGCAAGGATGGAGATCAAAACACTGATTCTCCATGTGACCATCTCGATTGTAATGTTGGCACTTAACATCCTGATCTTTGACATTTGAAGTTGAATTTTCTTGAATAAATCCAGTGCTCACAAACAAAATTGGTTTGGAGTAATTTGGAATATAAAAATTGTTTTGATTTTCATATCCTAATCCATGTCGATTCCTATTGAAGTGTAATTCTTCCCAAGGTCCGATGATCCTCTTGGAAAGATCATGTTGTATTTTATGGTGTGCTTCACATGTACTTTCACTTATACTTGTTGTATCACTATGTGATTTGGCATCTTCTGCTTGCAATTCATCTTCATTGGAAGTTGCTTCTAAAGTTGGCTTGCTGATTTGATCCTTCACCGAATGTTGATCAAAATCATCATCATAATCATTATCATTTTCATCATCATAGAGAGGGTTGTGCTGAACAAAAACTAGTTTAAAAAACTTCACTGGTTGTTGAATTTTGAGATTTATCAACTCATCATTCAATAGTTAGGATTGTTCTTCTGTAATGTTCCCAAGCCAAAAAAAAATTCACTTAGGAACACTAACTAACCATTGAATTAACTGTTTGATTGTTTGTATGTGCAGGTTGGCCTATAAGATTTAGGCCTTAGGGTTATATTCAGTTATTCAACATAGATCATGAATATATACTCAATACAATGCAAGATCTAATCAACACACAAGATATGGAACTCCAAAAGCATAGATCTGACCTTTTTATTATGAAAAGAAAGAACCTGATACAATATAGAAGAAGATATGGAATAACATCAGATGGATCCAATATAGAAGATATCAGCTGCTACAAAATGCTCCCGACAATACAAAATAGGCCTCCAAAGGCTGAATATATGATGAAGATCCAAATACAAGAAGAGATAGGGTTACGTCCAGCCCCTTAGCTCCTGGCACATCCTACTAGATGGATGAGAAAGCCAAGATTACGGCCTAGAAGAAGGAGACTTCCAAACGGTGCCAAACTTCACCAAAAGATAGATCGGGGAAAGGGAAACCCTTCCCTGAACTATGAGATCCAAATGCCAAGTCTTCCTTCTCCAAACTGCCAAACTCTAATCAAGACTGCGCCCTCCTGTAACCCTGAAGTGCCTAATAATTCATCCCTGATGAAGGAAGCCTCCAAAACTCCTGAAACTCTCTAGGATGATAGATTAGGCTGCCACAAGTCACTAAGAGAAGTTTCAAAATTAGATCTAAGGTATAACCCCTTGGATCTAACAATATCTGAATCACCAATATGCCCTCCTTCTCTCAAAGCCGTCCCAAACTTGTAGATAATAATATAGCCAAAGCAAGTCCTCCAAATTGCCTCCAAACTGGCGAGCAAGGTCCTGCAAGCAAAACCCAAGTGTTGGAATGTCTTTAGGCCCTATCACAATGATGGATCGAACTTCTCTTCATGCAATTGTGTCCCCCTACTGGAAAACCCTCGATGGTACAACCCTACTGCCTTCCTGAAGTGATGATGGAACCTGTGATGAGTGTAGAATGGTGTGGGTGGAGTATTTCATCCCCGAGACCAAGCTTGGAACTAGGTGAGTGGAATATTTCACCACTGAGTTGTTCTCTAGGGTTTGAAATCTAAAGGGCGTAGTTGCACAGGTCATAGTTCAATAGGGCGTAGTTCCAAAGCTCATAGTTCCAAAGGGTGTAGTTCCAGAGAGCGTACTTCCAGAGGTCATAGTTCCAGAGGCATAGTTCCAAAGTGAGTAGTTCCAAAGGTCATAGTTCCAAAGGGCATAGTTAGAGAGGTCATAGTTCCATAGGGCATAGTTCCACGGGTCATAGTTCCAGAGGTCATAGTTCCAGAGGCGTAGTTCCAGAGGGCGTAATTCCATAGGTCATAGTTCCAAAGGGCATAGTTCCAAAGGGCATAGTTCCAGAGGTCATAGTTCTAGAGGCGTAGTTCCACGGGGCGTAGTTCCATAGGTCATAGTTCCAAAGGGCGTAGTCCCAGAGGGCATAGTCCCAAAGGTCATAGTTCTAGAGGGTGTAGTTCCACAGGTCATAGTTCCACAGGGCACAATTCCACAGGTCACAATTCCAGAGGGCGTAGTTCCACAGGTCATAGTTCCAAAGGGCGTAGTTCCAGAGGGAAAAGTTCCAGAGGTCATAGTTCCAGAGGGAGTAGTTCCAGAGGTCATAGTTCCAGAGGTCATAGTTCTAGAGGCGTAGTTCCAGAGGGTGTAGTTCCACAGGTCATAGTTCCAAAGGGCATAGTTCTAGAGGGTGTAGTTCCAGAGGTCATAGTTCCAGAGGCGTAGTTCTAGAGGGCGAAATTCCACAGGTCATAGTTCCAAAGGGCGTAGTTCCAGAGGGTGTAGTTCCAGAGGTCATAGTTCTAGAGGCCGTAGTTCCAGAGGTCATAGTTCCAGAGGTCATAGTTCTAGAGGTCATAGTTCCAGAGACGTAGTTCCAGAGGGCGTAGTTCCAAAGGTCATAGTTCCAAAGGGCGTAGTTCCAAAGGGCATAGTTCCATAGGTCATAGTTCCAGAGGCGTAGTTCCAGAGGGTGTAGTTCCACAGGTCATAGTTCCAGAGGGTGTAGTTCCAGAGGTCATAGTTCTAGAGGGCATAGTTGCACAGGTCATACTTCCAGAGGTCATAGTTCTAGAGGCGTAGTTACAGAGGGCGTAGTTCCAGAGGTCATAGTTCCCAAGGGCGTAGTTCCAGAGGGCATAGTTCCAGAGGTCATATTTCTAGAGGCGTAGTTCTAGAGGGCGTAGTTCCACGGGTCATAGTTCCAAAGGGAGTAGTTCTAGAGGGCGTAGTTCCAGAGGTCATAGTTCTAGAGGGAGTAGTTCCACTGGTCATAGTTCCACAAGGCATAGTTCCACATGGCGTAGTTCCAAAGGGCGTAGTTCCACAGGTCATAGTTCCAAAGGGCGTATATCCAGAGGGCGTAGTTCTAGAGGTAAAATTTCTAGAGGGCATAGTTCTACATGTCATAGTTCCACGGGTCACAATTCCACAGGTCATAGTTCCAGAGGGCGTAGTTCCACATGTCATAGTTCCACGGGGTGTAGTTCCACATGGCGTAGTTCCAAAGGTGTAGTTCCAAAGGGCATAGTTCCATAGGTCATTGTCCCTAAGGGCGTAGTTCTAGAGGGTGTAGTTACAGAGGTCATAGTTCTAAAGGGCATAGTTCAACAAGTCATAGTTCCATAGGTCACAATTCCATAGGTCATAGTTCCATAGGTCACAATTCCATAGGTCATAGTTCCAGAGGACGTAGTTCCACATGTCATAGGTCTAGAACTAGTCCCTCTGGAACTATGATCGGTGGAATTGTGACCTATGGAACTATGACCTGTGGAACTACGCACTCTGGAACTACGACCCGTGGAATTGTAACCTTTGGAACTATGAACTGTGGAACTACGCTCTAGAACTATGACCTCTAGAACTACTCCCTCTGGAACTATGACATGTGAAACTACGCCCTCTGGAACTACGCCTCCGAAACTATGACCTCTAGACCTACGCCCTCTGGAACTATGACCTCTGGAACTACGCCCTCTCGAACTATGACTTGTGGAATTGTGACCTGTGGAACTATGACCTGTGGAACTACGCCTCTGGAACTATGACCTCTGGAACTACACCCTCTGAAACTATGACCTGTGGAATTGTGACCTGTGAAATTATGACCTTTGGAACTACGCCCTCTGGAACTATGACCTCTAGAACTACGCCCTCTGGAACTACACCCTTTGGAACTATGACCTCTGGAACTACGCCCTATGGAACTATGACCTGTAGAACTATGCCCTCTAGAACTAGACCCTCTGGAACTATGACTTATGGAATTGTGACTTGTGGAACTATGACCTATGGAACTACACCCTCTGTAACTATGCCCTCTTGAACTATGACCTGTGGAACTACGCCATCTGGAACTACGCCCCGTGGAACTACGCCCTCTAGAACTACGCCCTTTAGAACTATGACTTTTGGAACTACTCCCTCTGGAACTATGACTTGTGGGACTACTCCCTCTATAACTAGGCCCTCTGGGACTATGAATTGTGGAATTGTGACCTCTGGAACTACTCCCTTTGGAACTATGACCTTTGGAACTATGCCCTCTGGAACTATGACCTGTGGAGCTATGCCCTCTAAAACTAGGCCCTCTAGAACTATGACCTGTGGAATTGTGACCACTGGAACTATGCCCTCTAGAACTATGCCCTTTGGAACTATGACCTCTGGAACTATGCCCTTTGGAACTATGACCTGTGAAACTACGCCCTCTGGAACTACGCTTCTAGAACTATGACCTCTGGAACTACGCTCTCTGGAACTATGACTTGTGGAACTATGACTTGTGGAACTAGGCCCTCTGGAACTATGACCTATGGAATTGTGACCTCTGGAACTACACCCTGTGGAACTACGCCCTTTAGAACTATGACCTCTAGAACTATGCCCTTTGGAACTATGACCTGTGGAACTACGCCCTCTAGAACTATGACCTCTGGAACTATGCCCTATGGAACTACACCCTCTGAAACTATGACCTGTGGAACTACGCCCTCTGAAACTATGACCTGTGGAACTACGCCCTCTAGAACTAGGCCCTCTGGAACTATGACCTGTGGAATTGCGACCTCTGGAACTACGCCCTCTGGAACTACACCCTTTGGAACTATGACCTCTAGAACTACGCCCTCTGTAACTATGACCTATGGAACTACACCCTCTAGAACTAGGCCCTATAGAACTATGACCTGTGGAATTGTGACCTCTGGAACACTAAATCCATTTATATATTAGAAAATGCAAATTGCACAATCTAATTTTAATAATAATTACTTGAAATTGTATATTTGATTTGTTAAATTTACATAATTTAATATTTCAGAACACTAAATCCATTTATACATTAGAAAATGCAGATTTCACCATCTAATTTTAATAATTACTTGAAAAAATTTAAAACTTACAAACATTTGAATTACATCATTTTTATACAACAAAAACAAAACATTTTTATAACATAAACACTATTAGTTTTTAGAACCACATAAATTTATATAATCAAAATTAAGGTTACCTACAACATCCAAGTTTTTATATAATTAAAATTAACTTTACCTACACATCCAAGTTTGTAGGAACACATAAATTTTTATAATTAAAATTTATAATAATATAATATAAAATATTTTTATATAAATAAAATATATATTATAAATTATTATTAAAAAATTTATAATATCACAGATTAAAAGAATATATATTATAAAAATAAAAAATAAATATCTTTTTAAAATAAAAAATATTATTTTTTTATTTTTTTAAATAAAATTATAAACGGTTATGAATTTAAAGAATTTAAACATTTTGTACAAAAGGATTATATATAGAGAGTTAGTCTTAATAATGATTACATGAATTTAAAGAATTTAAACATTTTGTATAAAAGAATTATATATAGAGAGAGTTAGTCTTAATAATGATTACAAGAGAAATTTGGTATTTTTTTGTTCATTTGAGACATCTAGCAAGAATGAGAGTACCTCTTAAAAATCACCAACAAACTATTTTAAATGATATGATTTTTTTTAAATAACAATGATGATTCAACTTACATTCTTTAATAAAAACTAATAATAGTTATAAGTGAGTTATGACAATTTTTACCACCTTTAAATAAAAAATCATAGAAAAATTCAAACTAATTAATTTAATTCATTGATATCAAGAATAGTGAACAAAGATACTCCTTTTGCTTTGGGTAAAAAAACATTTAATTAATTTCAATGAATATCAATCAAAATTGATTATATCAATGAAGAATAGTGAACAAAGATAGCCCTAGTGCTTTGGAAAAAAAAACAAAACATTTACTTAGTTTCATTGAATATCAATCATTCATGGTAATTTCATCTTATTAATTCAAAATAATCTTTGAAACTCATGTCAAAAGAAGAGGTGTTGTAAGGTTTTGTGTTATTTTTTCAATGATATGTTCACAATCAAGTCTTTAATTTCAAATTTAGTAAAATTTTGATGACTTTTATTTAATTTTTATGTTTTATGTATATTTATGAGTGTCCAATTTATTCTTTTGTGTTGTGTTGTTATATGTAAATTTCACAGTTATAAATTTTCATCTTGTTAATAATTTGATTATACAATTTTTTATAATAGAAAATTAACAAACAAAAAAAACTCAAATTCATAATAATAAACATTCTAGTCAATATTCTCTACAACTTGTATTATCAAAACAAAATACTCTTGAATATTACATAATACATATTGAATTAAGTATTTTTGAATATTACATTAGCTCCAAAATCCGATTTTAAAGAGTTTCACTCACCTAACATTTTACAATAAGAAACATTTCAAATGAAACACCTAGTATGTTATCAAATGAATAACATGAGACATTGCAACATATTGAGAGCAAAAACATAGTATGATGGTGACATAATGTATTGTTGACATGTATAAAAGAAAAAATAATTTCATATCAATAATACTATGACAATTAACCAGTAATAAAGTATAAAAAAGCCAACAGTTTTAAAAATTCCTTAAATGCTAAACATAATGTAACCTATTCCAAAGTACAACCAGACTTATGACAAATACAACACCAATTTACATCTACATGAACTTGACGACCCCTTTTCCTTTCGAGCCATTCTCTTCTTAACTCTCTACCAGCTTCCCTGTCAGAAACATGTTGTATTCACAGACCATTACCTTCAACTCATCTAAATAATGAAGTGTTTCATTGAAAAAGTGTATTGGAGTTCCAATTCTCCTACTAATCATATCGTCAATGCCAATAAGAAGTTGTTGTAGAGTAGTGATATCATGTATTACTGAAATGAACTTTGATGCACTTTCATTGTCCATATCTGTATGTTCAAAAAATCAATAAACAAAAAAAATATATTTAGTATGGATGAAAAAAAGAAAAAAAAAACACTCATTCTCGAAAATTATGAGTACAACAATTATATTGATCCATTTTAAAAAAATATTGAAATAAAAACTTAATGACAAAAATAAGTCTTTATTTTAAGGGAATGTTCAAAACTATGAAAACAAAAGTAGAAAGGTATAAGATCAATAGTATTCATGTATGAATACAACATCTTTACTATGTCTTATCAAATCATCTTTGAAAATTCTTTGTTCTATGTAACTCTTTGTCAAAAAACATAAATAAATGAAATGATATAGTCTCGAGGAGAAAAAAATATGAAAACAAAAGGAAATAAATTATTTCCCCTAAATTATGACCTTAAATATCAACATGTTTCATCAATGAAGACAATACTAAATGCATTATAAAAAAAAAATATTCTTCGAATAATAACAATTACTTGCCAACATCTTAAAAATTAATTTTAGCTTTCGCTAAACCTCATATATTCAAATATGGAATCAATGGGATTGTTGGATTTTCTATATTAATTTCTTGGATCACTACATCATTTGGTTGAACTTACAACATAAACAATAAAAAAAAAAGTAAGTGTTGATTGCAAGCCACAATGCACTAAATATTTAATTAGACAAACTTCTATTGGACTATGTAAATAATTTTGTGACTCTCATTTGTCGACATTAATTCAAAATGTGTACCTATGTTACCCTCGATAATATCATCAGAAAATAATTGAAGTTGACAATGTGGGACGTGACGAGGTTCATTATGAGATGTGGATCCCTCCACTGTAGCAACAATCATATAACATTTCTACAATCACATTGAGGCAAATAAAATAATTCATATAATGTAAAGCAAATTAAAATCTCTAATTACAATACCTATATTGTCTGGAACATAATGTTTCACATGATCAGAGGTTCGCTTCACATTCCTATGATCTTTTGAAGAAATTAGTTTCATTTGTTTGTCCATGCTATTCCTTGACTTTTTGCGAATCCGTCTGACCCTTTGAAATTGTGGTTTATCCTTAGTTGAATGTCTCTGACGACAATGCTGTATCTTTTTACTTTGCTGGCTCAAAAAAATGTGTTGTCTCTTAGTCATGATTTTAGAGGGAGACATGGAACTAACAAATTTTTCGTTTATCTCTGCTTCTAAAGTGCAAAACAAGTTGTCAATTGCTTTAGAATGGTCAACAGTTGTAGGCAAATTGTTCAAAATCCTTCTCGCTCTTTTATTGATCGATGCATGTAAAACTTGCAATCTGTCAACCTTAGAGATCGAATTGTTCAATGTTAAAGTGTCAGGATCATCATGATCTGATAACATATTTACATGGTTATTGTTTGGTTGGTCTTCCAGTAGTGGGCTCGTTGTGGCTGTTTGATTTAAATCAACTGAAAATACAGGTCTTTCAATAATCGGACTAGAAATATTTGCTAATGTATTAATGTCCAAATCTTGTTCAATGGCCCACATTTGAACTTTGAATACATGCTTACAAACATTTCCATTCAATGTCCAATCACAACTAGAAAAATTAAACTCAAACCATGTGTATATGACATTATACCAGGTATTAGGAGTATCCTTATTTTGACTACGAACCAGAAATTCTTTCATATTTTTGGGATCGCACACACAATATTCATCTAGTATTTGAATTGCTCTATCATTTGAGAAAGTCTCTTATTTCTCACACTTTGTGGGCCTTATAATTCCTGCTTCCTTTAAAAGTTTATTATGAATATAGTATAATTCAACTCTTGGCATTCATTGTTTTCCTCATATAGGTATCTATATTTTATATACTTATGATAGGATTTAATTGCATTATTGTTGTCTTGATTGGAATGTGGGAATTTCCTATAAACCTTTGCTCACATATCTAGATTTTTTTCTTATTATCAACTAAAACGTATTGACTAAAAACATACTATTATGAAAAAAAAAAATCACGAATAATGTTATGTTACATGACAC
>JASDQU010440307.1:0-54025 GCA_032191745.1 Picea mariana | reverse complement strand
ATACTCCAAAAAAGAAATTTTTTTGGACTAGGTAGACGTTCTTTGTGCAAAATTGAGGGGGAAACCGCTCAACATATTTTCCTAGATTGTTCTTATATAAGAATGGTTTGGACAGAAGTTTCCAGATCCCTGGCAAAAAATTTACAATGGATAGGCCATACTTTGGAACAAGCTTGGAGGAACTGGTGGGAAAACTTATCTTACAAAAGATATAGAATACTACCTTTGTTGATCATCTCGGGAGTGTGGTTTGCAAGGAATGAATCCATTTTTAATGAGGTGTTTATAGCTCTAGAAAAAAACTACACTCAGTAGTTTGGTAGTCTTTTCCTCCTTTGCTCCTTCCGAAGGAAGAAAAAAGAACAGAACGATAAGAGAAGTAACCATTGAAAAATCAATACCTTGGGGTTTTTTTGACGGAGCCTCCCAACACTATACTTGTGGAGGTGGAGGGTTAATATACTTCTTAGACACGCACTACCACACCTTAACGTATGGACTTGGAAATGGAACAAATAATTATGCTAAACTTTTGAGCCTCAAACTACTCTTGGCCTTTGCAATTGAAAAGGACTGCAAAAAGATATCAGTTTATGGAGACTCAAAAAATGTAATAAATTGGATAAATGGGACTCAAAGATGCAACAATATCAGACTTGCCAATATTGTGGAAGATATAAAAATACAACAGAGAGTTTTTGATTCCTTTTTCTGTCAACATGTTTACAGGGAAAGAAACGAAGAAGCAGACAGTGCATCGAAAGAAGGCCTTCACTTGGAATTGGGTCGCTGGAATATTACAGAGTTCTTAAATGAACAAATTCAAGAACAAGAAAGAACCTTTTTGTGAACTACTGAAACCTTTTTTGTTTTTTTGTTTTTTTATATAAGATCCTAAGGGACCAAGAAGACAAAATTACAACAATACGGAAACCTATAATGGTTTGTAATGATTACGTAAAATCCTATGGGATGAAGAAGACACAACTACAATGAAGAACAAACAATATGATCTGAAGTAATACAGACATATTAGATCACAGGAATACACTCTCGAATTGTATCTTCAAAATGTAATATTGATCATTATAATGAAAAGAATTACGTTTTTTTCTGCGGAAAAAAAGGACATGATAGTAAATAAGTGAATCGGCGTCGACAATTTTCCTTAGACATGTTTCGTTGATACCTTTAGGCAAAATTTTCGACATCAATTAAAACCGTCATACAACGTTGACGCGAAAATGCTGACATGGAAGTACAGATATTACACGGGGGGAACTAGGGGAGAGACTGAGTCATACATACTATTTACGTGGCAAAGGCATGGGGATTATTGATTTTGACCTCTTTGTGAGAAACATTTTTCGTCATCGGTGAATTTATTTAAACATACATCCCTTGCTATGATGTCCTATCCTGTCGATGACGACGACGTATCGATGATCGATGATTAGTGATTTGTGTCGGTCAATGTTTCACCGTTTCGACCCTAGGATTTCTCCAATGCCAATAATGTGTCGGCGATCGACGATTTGTTATGGTTGTTTGCATTTGTTATTTATATTTGGGATTTAGTTGATGCTGAAAAACGTATTGGTTATGTTAAAGAACTGTATTATAGGCCAGAAATTGTCGATCAACGACCGTTGAAAAAGTTTAAGCCGTGTACAGTTTAGGCCTTTCATGTCATGTTACTAAAAACAATCAATCGGTCAATAACTTCAAGCCAAAAAATAATAACCGATAACAAGACTCAATAACAACATATAAATTCATCCATCCCACAATATTGACTCTGATTCAAAAAATGATAAGTAGTACCCAAAAAGAAAGAAATTTTGCAAAATCTTTTAGGGTGTGTTGAGTGCTCAACAAGTAGATAACAATTTCAAAACTTATGTCTTTATTCAAGTTATGAACTTGTAAAGTGCATAGGATGGAAAAATCCATTGTTTATTGATTCTTGACTGATCTGTGTTGTTGTTCCATTCAAAAGACCTTGTTTTTTGTTTTTCGACGTTGATCATACTAGTTTCTTGTGAACACAAAAAGGCCTGGTGATTTGATGGGACACCTCTAGCCGAGGTAAGACATATTTATGCGTTTTGGTAGACAAATTAAATTTTTGCCCAACCAAAACCACAATCTTGGGCGTCAGCCAACCGTTGGAATTTGAATTCGTCCATGAATTACGAAAACCATCTCCTGCGTTGCCAGCCTATGTTGCATTTAATCCTAAGCATGGTGCATATTATGTAATAGATTGTACATATCGCATTTGTACTCCCGAATTTAAGACTTGATGCGGCAAGGTAAGTATACGTTCTGTTTAAATTTACAAGGCCATACCCAAACATGTTATTTCATTGGAAAATCGCTTATCCCCCAAAGCAGACACAGGAGAAAGAGAAAGCGTCGAGGAGGTTACAATCCGCTCCCTAAATTTGATTACCAGTAAGACTAGGTTAATTTCTTGCAAGAAAGAGGTAAGCATTGTCTTTATCATTTCTTCACTTGCGATTGAGTCAATGACTCTTGTCAAGGTTGATTAGCTACTTAATATAACATTCTTTTCTTTTCTATAGGAAAATGCCTCCAAGAAATCCAATGAGCAGACACTCACCTACAACTCCCAAAAATAAGGAAGTAGAGGTTGACGAAGGGTCTACATAGGGCACTGCAAGAGAACTTGATTTTGTCTCAAAGATAGAATCAGTTATTTGCACATCCACCAAAAATAAATTTTCCCAACCTTCGACGTTCAACAACACAGAGACAAGCACTTGATCTTTTATGGTGCTCCCGCATTGGAGAGACTTGTATAACAAAATTATCCAAGTGGATTACCCGTAGTTCACAACCCACAACTACCTGGACGTCAGAATATTGGATGGTCAAGTGTTCTCAAACATCAGAAGATCATACCTGCATAGGGTGGCTTGTCGGACCCCATTTCTACCCTGTATCGAGACTTTAGGATGGATAATCGACCATGCAGACACGGTGAAATGAACTATAAAAAATGAAGAGGGAGAATGCATTGGTGTTTTCCTTCTAGTTGAGGTACAAAAGTATTATAAACTCTCAGACCCATAGGAGAGGTTAAACACAGATTGCGTGGTCAAATTTTATGAGTATCATGACACTAGCAGGTTACTAGCCTCATGGTGGAAAGAAGACAAAAAGTTCACAAACAGAAACACTGGTTGGTACAACACGGTAAATCACAGAGAACCCTGCATGTATCTAATGGCTTTAATTTTCTGATTATATGGAGAAAAAGACTGCTCAAAATTTTCAGAAGCTTGGATGCCCTTGTTGTATACTATGGCGATTTTCGAGAGTAGTTTCAATTGGGGAGCCATTATCTCCAAGCAATTGAGTATTAATCTCCTACAGGCCCAGACACCGAGAGAAGGATAAGTTCCAGTATTCTATATGTCATCCTACTTGCTGGACGTAATCTACGCAAGAAATGTTTTCGCAGGTATGAATTTAAGCTGGCATATTGTTGAATTGCCTGTACATGTTTATTTCAGTATATTATGGGAAAATAGGTACAAAATATCGTATGACATGATCTATGATGGGTTCATAGCCAGGATATACTTCATTATTTTTAGAAAGGAATGCCCTAGGATTTCGGTGGCAACAAAGAAGACGATAGCTAAAGTTGGCCACTGGTACTTCGAAGAGACAAGTACCTATATTAGGGTTTTTGGAGCTACTGGTGCACCCCACCTACTCTCGTTTATGTCTGGGATCATCTCATACTGGAAGAGGTTTGTTACCAGACTATTTTACAAGGTTATAATGCTTCCCTGGTAAAGGATAAGAAGAAAGCTTTCATTCCCTATGGATTTCATATAGGATTTTATATGGTCAAAGACATTGTGCAAGCGAAACAAGAAGGGTTAAATCAGATTGAGTATCGATTCCCCACAGGCCGCTTTCGCAAGCATGATCCGAAGGGTTTAGTTCCCCAACATGCGTCACAGGTATCCTCCTATTGGTCGTATGCTCATGATAGTTTTGGCGATGAAATATTTACAGAGGGCACCCAGGACTGGGAGGAGGTGATCCATAGAAAGGATAACCCCAATATGACTAGATTCAAAGCGATGACTATGGATGAGCAGGTTGAAACAATAGAACAAACGGTTCAAGAAGCTATGAGGGTAAGAGAAGAAAATAGAGCAGTAGAAGCAACAGAGGCACGAAGGAGGGGGGTTTTGTTACTATAAGAAGTAGAAAGAGCTATATAATTATTTGGAGAAGATCCCCCACTCAACCCTTTGATAGAACCATTGAGGATTACCCCATCCGATAAAATCCACCCCGAGGAAGAGCTAAATGGCTCACAGACAATTCGACCAGAGGAGATCACCGACCAACAAAACCCCAACCCCATGTCACCATAGGCAAGATCATCGGTGACTACTACAGCTCTGCGGAGGATAGCAAGAGCATAAAGTGGGACGGCTGTGCCTACTATCCTCATAGACTTAATTACCATATATGACGATGAGGAAAGTTCATAGGTTTCACGCATAACCTCGATACCAGTCACAAAAGAGGAAGAACCATGGGAAACATCTGCTCGATCTTCCAACGCTTTGACCCCAAATCCCCAGGAAGGTGACCATGAGACACAAAACACTATGGACACTGAATTTATCAACCAATTGGGAACACAACCTCATAATGACAGCTCCAAGAATGACTTGGGTTCTAGTGAACAAGAAGAAGAAATGCAACATCCAGAAATCAAAATCTCAATGGTCGAACCCCCAGCTAATGTCGATCCTTTGCCTACTTCCCCATCTAGGACCAAGACTCCACTAGTTGATGAGCACCAGCAGGCGTCCAAGTCACCAAAACATACAAAATTTTCCCTTTCCAAGGAACTAAGAGAACCCTCCATGGAACATCTCTATATGACATGAAGCCTAGGAAATACTTTGTCCTGGGGAGATCAACAAATTCTTGAACCAGTAAATGAAATCGTCGATATAAAGGAAATTGCTTATGACAGGAAAAGGAAAGATGTAATGAGAATAACTACCAAGAAAAGGAGGCTCGGGCTCTATAGCACACTTCTCATAACCACAGAGGAAATGTTGTTTGACACAGAAAATGCTAAGATGTCTGAGATAATCAAAGAAGGTATGGCTATAATTGATGCTACTTTGGACAGGGCAAGACAGGATGAAAGGGAGGTAGCCTCCATGAAGAAAAGGAAGAACACCTCAACTCACCTCAACATGAATAGGAATAACACATGTACCATGAAATACATTACACTCTTCCCCACGAAGAGTTAAATAAGTTCAGAAGAATCACAAGATCTTATGCCCGGAAAATCAGAGCATTACCTTTATCTCCTTTGCTTCCTCAAATAAAAAAAATAAGAAGATCAGTTGTTGACACCCCTAACTAGGTATTTTTTCACATGGTAGAATACCTAATATATTTTTCCCTTACTGAGATCAAACAACCCCTTAATCCGGTACCCGAAACACCAGCTGGTAACTACTCTGAACCTGACAATTTTGAATCTGAAGAGGAAGGGTCTAACTCAGATTTCTCTGGTTTTGAATCAGAAGACATGGAGGATAATAACGATAACAATGGATAAAGGGGAAATAAACCTCAAGACAATCAACCATGGTTGTCCAGAGATGCTCTAGAAATCCCATGATGGCTGCATAACCTACCGAGACATCCAGAAAAATTGCTTACTAAATTTGACCCCGAAACCTCCGGATTGCCTGAAGAACATATTAAGAATTTCATATTAGATATAAGATTGATGA
Source organism: Picea mariana (assembly GCA_032191745.1). Classification (NCBI taxonomy): domain Eukaryota; kingdom Viridiplantae; phylum Streptophyta; class Pinopsida; order Pinales; family Pinaceae; genus Picea; species Picea mariana. The sequence continues at coordinate 48,206 of JASDQU010440307.1, read as the reverse complement.
ACATGCAACAAGAAGATGTAGTGTGTAGGATTTTTCCTTACACCTTTGAGAATTCAGCCGTGACTTGGTATTTCAACCTACCAGTTGGTTCCATAACTAGCTGGACAAAGTTTCAAAAGGATTTCTTGGACAAATTTTTCGAAGAAACTACCATAGGATCTTTAATGGATGAAATTTTTGCTGCCACTATGAGTCCAAGAAAACAGGTTAAATATTTCAACCAATTTTTTACCACCATTTTGAACAAATTTCAACATGAAGATAAACCTACCCAGGAGTTGCAAATTGAAGTATACAATAATGCTCTCCCAACTTTTATTTCCATGTTCGTAAAAATGGTTGTCAAATATACCCTAGCCAAAAATTTCAAAGAATCTTAAACAATTGAATTCCAAATGAATGGATGCAAACGAGGTCGGATCTCACTAATAAAAAAAGAAACCCAACCTCTACCTAAGAGAGGACTTTTATTAACAAGACCCCCGGGAAAACAAACAGAATAAGGTCCTGATAAAGAAAGAAGAGATCTAGAAAACCTGCAGTGGATGATCAAAAAAATCTCCAACAATATCCTAGATATGAAAAGGAGTGTTGGGGAGGGAAACCAAAATCAAAGACCTTATAAACCCTTTTTTAAAATAAATCCACCCTTCAAAGCTATAGAACCTCCCCCAACTAGCCTAAATGTCGACTTAGCAAACGTAGCATCTGACACTTTTTGCAAATATCACCAAGAAAACCATTCAGAAAGAGACTGCCCCCAATGGGAACATGCTATGAATCTAATGGAAAATTGATTCTTAGATGAATGTTCTCTAACCAAACAACCCAATAGCTCGGAAATAAATTCCATCAACCAAGAAATTCAAGAGCCACCGAAAGAGACAGCCATGATGTTATGGGATTCCAATCACCTGATGCCTTTCAACGACGTCGTTGAAGTGCAGGGACCTCCAACTCAAATTATAGCTATCCAGATGCGAAGTAAAAGTCAATCTGTCCAAAGTAACCCCACCACTACTCAGTTATCTAGAGGGAGCCCAACGATCGATCGCCCCAAACCCCCGTTTTCCTTTCAAAAAAATCCCACAAATATACACACAAGGAGCTCCTAAACTAGACTACAATGTGGTAGAAGACTTGAAGAATATGAAGGATAATGTGTCTATCATAGACATGTGTAGGATCCCTCAACAAAATGATTTTCTATTGCAGGCCTTAAAATCAATAGATACCCCTATAACAAGCATTGATCAAAGTGAGGTCCCATCTCCCACATATTTAACAAATAAGCCAAGTGTGAATGCTTTCTCTTTAGACAAAAGGGGAAGGCCTTTTGTTCCTCCTTTTCTCTTGATGTTTGAAGTTTTTAATAGAAATATACAGAATTTCATAGTCGATTCAGGGGCATATTCCAATGTAATGCCATTGTCAATATGCAAGAAATTGAACGCAACCCCGCTCAAAAGTGATAAATACGTTATGCAATTAGATAGGACTTAGGTAAAGGTCATTGGGGAAGTTAAGGATGTCATGATCAGAATTGATACACATCCAAAATGTGTTCAAGTAATTGACATAATCGTAGTAGACATCCCATAGGCCTATGGACTGCTACTTAGCCGAGACTGGTTTGAGAAATTAAACAGATACTTTAGTACCAACTGGGCTCACCTTTGGTTGCCATTAAAAGGACATACAAACATGATCAAGATTGATAGAGAAAGATTTCTCAAATATACCGTCACAAATTTAGAGACCCAAAATGAACCCTCATCAACAAAGTCCCATGTTTTAGGAAACTACTCTTGTGATTCTGATTTCGGTAATTTCACCTCTCACGTGTCTGACATACCTTCCACACAAAAATCCGAAATGATTTTTCAAGTAGACTTACTAGCAGCCACATAAGGAAGCATCCTCTGTCAGGATTCTCCATCAGGAGTAGAAGACAAGGAAGATGAAAGTGAAAAAATAGTTAGACATAAAGAAGTTAGTAATTCCCCCCCACAAATTTGGACATTGTACTTTGATGGTTCTAAATCGCAAGAAGGGCCAGGAGAAGGATGTATCCTCATTGACCTAAAGAGGAAACACAACTTATTGTCCTGGAGATTAGAATTTGAATGCACTAATGACACTGTTGAATATGAAGCTCTAGTCCAAGGACTAAAGAAGGACATAGACTTAAATGTCAAAGAATTGAAAATTTTTGGAGACTCTAAAATTATCATTAGACAAGTAAAGAATACTATCCATTGCAATTCACCTCACTTGAGAAATTACCAACAAGAGGTACACAGGCTAATAGAAAATTTTGAGGCTTTCAACATTATCGTTTTTCCCAAGACAAAAAGTACTCTTGTTGATTCTTTAGCCACCTCAACCTCAAGATTATCTCCTTTAGAAGACTATGAAGCCTCAAGGTTTGCAGTAGAACTGATCTACAAACCATCGGTGCCTAACAACATTTCTAACTGGAAAGTATTTGAAGGGGATGAACAAATTGTAGATTTCCTGACTAATTAGGAGAATTTTAAGGATTTGTCCATTGATGATGAAATATTCCAAGAACTACTCACATAATCAAATCTACATGAACAGAAGAAGGGGAAATATCACTCTGATGAAAAACCAAAGTTTCACACCATACCAAAAGGAGTGGCCAATCTGGAGAACCTTTTTTACCTAAGGGAAATATTTAGAGGGACGAGGAATGAAAAAATAGGGAGTTCATGCCATATATACGAAACTATAAACCTAGGCACCCCCGAAAATCCAAAGAATGTCAACCTAGGCAAGGAAATGTCCAAAGAAGACAGGAAGGCGTATCTTAAACTATTGAAAGAATATCAATATGTCTTTGTTTGGTCTTACCAATAATTGAAAACATATGATACTTGCATTATCCAACACACAATCCCATTAAAGTATGGAGTAAAACCTTTTCAACAAAAGCATAGGAAGTACCACCCATCTCTAGAACCCCTGATGTATCAAGAGTTGAAGAAATTATTAGATGCCAATATTATATTTCAATTAAGACACTCTGCATGGGTATCCAATCCAGTGCCTGTCAGAAAGAAGTATAGGGAGATCCTCTTGTGTGTGGATTTCAGAAACCTTAATAGAGCATCAAAGAAGGATAACTATCCAATCCCACCCATGGAACAACAACTTCAGACAATATCCGACTCTGAAATTTTTTCCCTCTTAGACGATTTCTCGGGGTATAACCAGGTCCTGGTTTCAGAAGATGATCGATTAAAAACTACCTTCCGAACCAAGTGGGGAACATTTGCTTATAAACGTACACCTTTTGTGTTGAGTAATGCAGGAGAAACTTTCCAAAGGGCCATGGACATATCTTTTCGGGGATTGATTAACAAGTGTGTGGTAGTCTATTTAGATGACGTAACAATATACTAAAAAAATAAGCAAGACCACATTCAACATTTGAAACAAACATTTGAAAGGTGTAGTAAGTATGGAATATCTTTGAACCCTAAGAAAACCATGTTTGGTGTAGAGGAAGGAAAATTACTAGGTCATATCATATATCAAGAAGGAATTAGCATCGACCCTGAATGGATAAAAGCGATAGCTCAACTCCCTTTGCCTCATAATAAAAAGGCCATGCAATCGTTCTTTGGAAAAATCAATTTTGTAAGAAAATTCACTTCTGATTTTGTTGAAATTGTCAATCATTTACAAATAATGATTCACAAAGATGCATAGTTTAAATGGGATGAAGAGAAGAAAGGTGCTTTCAATAACATCAAAACTTCCATCTCTGAAGCACCAGTGTTACGAAGCCTTGATTTTAGCAAAGATTTTTTCCTTTATACCTTTACTTCTGACCAATCCTTGGCTGCAGTACATACTCAAAAGGATGATGAAAACAATGAAGCACCAATATCCTTTATGAGCACCAACCTCCAAGGAGTCGAACTGAATTACCCTGCTATAGACAAACATGCTTATGTAGTTTTCAGATGTTACATCATGAAGAATCACACCAAAGTCATAGTACCTCATCCAACGGTCTGATCTATGTTCACTCAACAGGATATGGGAGAAATAAGGGGAAATTGGATTGCAGTCGTCCAAGAATTTGATTTGGACATAAAACCTGCCAAAATAGTCAAAGGTCAAGGATTGTGTAAACTAGTCATTGAAGCCCAAGATACGTTTAACGTAGAAGACCCCGGTTGGAAAAATGAGTTGTCATTATGGTGCGGCGAAGCCTTATACGTACCTCCTGGGCAAGAGTCATAGTATGGAAACTTGTCTTATCTCCTGCATCATGGAACTTTTCCAGAAAACCTAAACCCTAGAGAAAAGAGAGCCCTTCGGTTAAAATCCACTCAATATCAGCTCATAAGTTCTATGCTTTTCCGCGTAAACTATGATGTAGTAGTCCTTATATGTCTTGAAAATGACGATGCATAAAAGGTAATCAAAGAAATCCATGATGGCCAATCACGTGGACATTTTGCAAGAGAAACCAAGACTCATAAAATATTAAGGGCTGGTTATTATTGGCCTACTTTGTTCAAGGATTCTCATGCATATGCCAGGAAATGTAAATCTTTTCAAGTGAGCGCTCGTAGGGAAAAGAGAGCAGCCATTCCACTCCAACCGGTGACCATATCCAGATATTTTGAGCAATGAGGAATAAACGTCATAGGAGAAATTACCCCCAATTCTTCGAAAAAACATAAGTGTATCTTGACTGAAACATATTATTTCACAAAGTGGACAAAGGCTATCCCTCTCACACACATTAATAAAAAGGTAGTGATCCAATTTTTAGAACAACAACTAATAACAAGGTTTGGCATGCCCTTCGTCCTCGTTTTTGACAATGTTGCCTACTTTTCTTCCACGTGCTTGAAAAAATTCTCCCTTGATAAGGGGATCATAATAACATATTTTGCAAACTATTATCCACAAGGTAATGGGGTAGAAGACTCAACTAATAAAAACTTAGTGAGAATTTTAAAAAAGATAGTTGTTGAAAATCAGAGAAATTGGCATAATTTACTTCATAATGCCATGTGGGTCGATAGAGTAACACCTAAATAAGCAATAGGAAACTCTTTGTACTTTCTGGTATATGGGAAATATTCCATTCTTTCAAATGGATTGTACCTTCCATCTTTACAGCTTGCCCATACATCAAGAGGTCAACCCCCATCTGCTCTACAACAAAGGATTGATACACTTCTCATGTTGGATGAAGAAAGAGAAAAGAATAAAGTTAAGTTGGTTCGACAAACATAAGGCCAGAGAAAAACTTTTCAAAGTAGGAGACCTAGTCTTGAAGTGGGATAAAGTAAACGATTCCAAAGGAAAACACTCAAAGTTCCAAAATCTATGGCTCAGACCCTTTCAGTTGGTCGAGAAGATTGAGGCAAGCACATACCGGTTTCAAAATATGAGGGGTGAATCTGACACCCTCTTGGTGAATGGCCAGGCCTTAAAACAATACTTCTCCTAAAAAAAAATGTGTCTTTTGATGTTTTGTTTGAGTTTATTTTTCTTTTTAGCATATATTTTGATCAGGATGAGTGTGTGGGTTTAGGGAAGACCGACTGCAAACCCTTTTTATTTGTCTTTTTTTTTTGCTTGTTATTTTCTTTTAATTAAGTTGTGTTCTGTAAAACAATGGTTGATTTTAATAAATACAGTAAAATAGACTAATGCTCCTGACCTACACTCGCATGCAAAATAAGAAACGTTGGGAAAGTACAATTTTCCAAAAAATCATATTTGTCTTTGTAAGCATACTACCTCGGGAAGCAATGAAATATCTACCTATTGGCCCTTTAACGCTAAATGGAAAGATGGCTAGATGGAAAGAATCACATGTACCTATGGACAGAGCCAGGAAAAATCTCCACCTTAACACTTTCACCTTGTCAAAAAAATAGATATCCTCCTCTCCGACTCACTCTTGGCATTTCTGCCAGAAGAAAATGATATATATTAAAAGGAGTGAAAATTTCGAGAGGGTATGCATATAACTCCACTGGCGCTATGGGCGCTCACTAGCAACAGAGCAAGGTTTGTGATGCCAGGGTGACTCCGTCGGGGCTATGGATGCTCGTTGGCAGCAAAGAAACACCATAAGAAAATGAATGATATCTAAAAGGCCTCACGCCAGTGGACACCCTACCCGACTCTTGTCTAGAAAGGTCATGGACTGAGGTTAAAAGGAAAGGGAGTGGTAAAGCTAAACCCCATAAGCAGATCAGGATTTGCGAACCCGGGAACTTGTGTACACATTGATAGAAAAGGTTTTGTACAAAAGGAATGGAATAAAGCCAGAGGTTTTCTCAACCAATTTGCACAGGTTAAGCACGAGGGAAGGAGCAGAGATTCTGTTTTCACCCAGAGAATCGTCATTTGTTGAGCACTCAACACACCCTAAAAGATTTTGCGAAATTTCTTTCTTTTTGGGTACCACTTATCATTTTTTGAATCAGAGCTAGTATTGTGGAATGGATGAATTTATATGTTGTTATTGAGTCTTATTATCGATTATTATTTTTTGGCTTGGATTTATTGACGGATTGATTTTTTTTAGTAACATAACATGAAAGGCCTAAAATGTATAGAGCTTAAACTTTTTCAACGGTCGTTGATTGACAATTTCTAGTCTATAATACAGTTCTTTAACAGAGCCGATACGTTTTCGGCATCGACGGAATCCCAGATATAAATCACAAATGCAGACAAACATAACAAATTGCCAATCGTTGATACATTATTGACATCGACAAAATCGTAGGGTCGAAACAACGAAACATTGACCGACACAAATCGTCGATCGTCAATACGTCGTCGGCATCTGCAGGATAGGACATTGTAGCCAGGGATGTATGTTTAAAGAAAGTCATTGATGTCGAAAAATGTTTCTCATGAAGAGGTCAAAATCAATAAGCCATGTGTCTTTTCTAGGTAAATGGTCTGTATGACTAAGTCTCTCCCCCGATTCCCCCATGTAATATCTATACTTCCATGTCATCATTTCCATGTCATCGATGTACAACGGTTTTAATCGGCGTCGAACCTTTTTCTTAAAGGTATCAACGAAACATGTCTAAGGAAATTTGTCAACGTCGATTCACTTATTTACTATCGATAGACTGATAGGTCACCAAATGCCGAGTTGTTTTTCAACGAACCTTTGTCATTCTAAAACGACAATCCTGGTCAATCAGTGCTATTGTTCCATTCAAAAGAACTTGTTTTCTATTTTCCGACGCTGATCATACTAGTTTCTTGTGAACACGAAAAGGCCTGGTGATTTGATGGGACACCCCTAGTTGAGGTAAGACATATTTATGTGTTTTGGTAGACAAATTAAATTTTCTCGCAACCAATATCACAATCCCACGTGCCGACCAACTGTTGGAATTTGAATTCGCCGATGAACTACAAAAACCCACTCCTGCGCCGCCAACCTGCGTTGTATTTAATCCTAAGCATGGTGCAGATTTTGTAATAGATTGCACATATAGCATTTGCACTCCCAAATTTAAGACTTGATGTGACAAGGTAAGTATACATTCTTTTTAAATTTACAAGGTCATACCCCAAACATATTATTTCATTCACAAATTGTTTATCCCCCGAAGCAGACAAAGGAGAAAGAGAAAGCATCGAGGAGGTTACAACCCGCTCCCTGACTTTGATTACCAGTAATACCAAGTTAATTTCTTGCAAGCAAAAGTAAATCATTGTCTTTATCATTTATGCACTTGTGATTGAGTCATTGACTCTTATTGAGGTTGGTTGACTGCTCAATATAACATTCTTATCTTTTCTATAGGAAAAAGCCTCCAAGAAATCCAACGACCAAGCACTCACCTAGAACACCCAAAAAGAAGGAAGCAGAGGTTGGTGAAGGGTCTACACTGGGCACTGCAAGAGAACTTGATTTTTTCTCAAAGACAGAATCAGTTATCCACACATCCACCAAAAAGAAATTTTACCAACCTCTAGCGTTCGATGACACAGAGACAAGCATTGGATTTAAAATGGTGCTCCCTCATTGGGGAGACTTGTAGAGAAAAATCAACTAGGAGGATTACCTGGAGTTCACAACCCACAACAACCTAGACATCAGAATATTGGATGATCCAGTGTTCCCGAACATCAGAAGATCATACCTGCACAGGGTGGCTTGTCGGACCCCAGTTCTTCCCTGTATCGATACTTTAGGATGGATAATCGACCACACAGACACAATGAAATGCACTATCAAAAATGCAGAGGGTGAATGCGTTGGTGTTTTCCTTCCAGTTGAGGTACAAAAGTATTATAAACTCAGGGACCTGGAGGAGAGGTTAAACAAAGATTTCATGGTCAAATTTTATGAGTATCATGACACCAACAAGTTACTAGCCTCATGGTGGAAAAAAAACAAAAAATTCACAAACATAAACACTGACTAGTACAACACGGTAAATCTCAGAGAACCCTACATGTATCTAATGGCTTTAATTTTCCAATTATATGGAGAAAAGGACTGCTTAAAATTTTCAGAAACTTGGATACCCTTGGCGTATACCGTGGTGATTTTTGGGACTGGTTTCAATTGGGGATCCATTATCTCCAAGCAGTTGAGTATTAATCTTCTACAGGCCCAGACACCGAAAGAAGGAGAAGTTCCATTCTTCTACATGGAATCCTACTTGTTGGACGTAATCTGTGCAAGAAATGTTTTTTCATGTATGAATTTAAGCTGACATATTGTTGAATTGCCTGTACATGTTTATTTCAGTATCTTATGGGAAAATAGGTACAAAAGATCGTATGCCATCATCTGTGAGGGGTTCATAGCCAGGATATACTTCATTATTTTTAGAAAGGAATGCCCTAGGATTTCAGCGACAACAAAGAAGATGATAGCTAAAGTTGACCATTGGTACTTCGAAGAGACAAGCACCTATATCAAGGTTTTTGGAGCTACTGGTGGGCCCCACCTACTCCCCGTTCATGCCTCAGATCGTCTCATATTGGGAGAGGTTTGTTACCAGACTATTTTACAAGGTTATAATGCTTCCCTGTTAAAGGATAATAAGAGAGATTTCATTCCCTATGGCTTTCATATAGGATTTTATATGGTCAAAGACATTGCACAAGCAAAACAAGAAGGGTTAAATCAACCTGAGTATTGATTGCCCACAGACCGCTTCCACAAGCATGATCCGAAGGGTTTAGTTCCCCGGCATGCTTCGCAGGTATCCTCCTATTGGTCGTATGCTTGTGATAGTTTTGAAGATGAAATATTTACAGAGGGCGCCCAAGACTGGGATGAGGTGCTCCATAGAAAGACTAACCCCAATATGACTAGATTCAAAGCGATGACTATGGATGAGCAGGTTGAAATTCTAGAACAGACAACCCAAGAATCCCTCAAGGTAAGAGAATAAAATAGATCAGTAGAAGTAACAGAGGCACGAAGGAGGGGGGTGTTGTTACTAGAAGAAGCCGAAAGAGATATACAAATATTTGGAGAAGATCCCCCACTCAACCCTTTGATAGAACCCTTGAGGATTACCCCAACTGATACAAGCCACCCTGAGGAAGAGCTAAATGGCTCATAGAAAATTCCATTAGAGGAGACCGTCAACCAACAAAACTCAAACCCCATGTCACCACAGGAAGTATCACCAGTGACTGCTACAACTCAACGGAGGATAGCAAGAGCATCAAGTGGGACAGGTGTGCCTACTATCCTCATAGACTTAATTACCATATATGATGATGAGGAAAGTTCAGAGGTTTTGCACATAACCCCGGTACCAATCACAGAAGAGGAAGAACCAGGGGAAACATCTACTCCTACTTCCGACGCTTTGACCCAAATCCCCAGGAAGGTGACCATGGACACTAAATATCTCAACCAATTGGGAACACGACCTCATAATGATATCTCCAAGAATGACTTGGGTGTTGGTGAACAAGAAAAATAAATGCAACAACAAGAAATCAGCATCTCAACGGCCGAACCCCCAGCTAATGTCGATCATTTTCCTACTTCCCCATCTAAGACCAAGACTCCACCAGTCGATGAGCAATAACAGGAGGCAAAGTCACCAGAAAATACACAAGTTTCCCCTTCCAAGGAACTAAGAGAATCCGCCATGGAACATCTCTATACGACAGGAAGTCTAGGCAATACTCTGTCCTGGGGAGATCAACAGATTCATGAACCAGTAGATGAAATCACCGATATACAGGAAATTCCTTATGACAGGAAAATGAAATTTGTAATGATAAGAACTACCAAGAAAAGGAGGCTCACGCTCGATAGCACACTTCTCATAACCACAGTGGAAACGTTATATGACACGGAAAATGCTAAGATCATTGATCTAATCAGAGCATGTATGGCTATAACCTATGCTACTTTGGATAGGGAAAGAAGGGATGAAAGGGAGGTAACTGCCATGAATAAAGAACTAGACCATCTGCGACATCAAGCGGAATATTACCATAATTCAACACAGACAGTGGTACTCCTGAAGAGTGATTTTCGAGAAATATATGCACAATTCACTAGTGAAAGAGATCTCTTCATCGCTCGCATAGTTTATTTCCAAGAAGATATCCTCATGGGGCTAGCAACCTATAAAGACATGCATTGATGGTATGAAAAGGCACATTAAGCCTTAGAACAAATATACTACATCAACGAAGTGCAGAAGGGCCGAGATACAAAAGAGCATGGCAAACGAGTGTTGATGGATAGAAACATCGCCCAAATAAAGAAGGCAGTTGAACACTGGGTAAGCATGGTCTAAGAACCTCAACGAAAAATGCAGGAAAGATGGGAAGAATGTGAGAAAAGATGGGAGAATGTGATTAAATCTCTTGCAGTCCTACAATGCTTAAGTGTCAAGCTAATCAAGTATAAAGAATGAGCAATAGAGATGAAGGAGGTCCTCTCCGCTCTAATGGATCAACACAGATTTCCATATGCAAATACATGTGAAGATCTCTTCAAGTGGTCAAAGTACGAGAAGAAAAATCCACTTCAATAAAACCACTAGATGAGCAAAAGAGAACAGATAGATAAATCCGTCACGTGGCGTTTTCTTAATTTAACACAAATTTAGTAGTTATTTTTAGTTCAATTATTTTTTGTTACAAATAAGGACATCCACCTGGGGAAAAAAGGTCGATGGTTTTGGAAAGGACTTTTTCTGATTTGTAAGAGAACTATTTCTATGCAAGCTATTTTAATTAACAAGTTTTGTTTAGAACCAAAGACACTTCTATCATCCAAGGTGTGAATGTGACTGGATCGAGGGGGATTATTTATGTCTTCGGATTCAATGTTTGTTGTTGTATTGAGTAAGAGTTGTTGTATATGTTATTTAAAGTTATCTAATAATTCTAGTTGATGAATAGAAATCGATTATGTTAACCTGTGATTGATAATAAAGCATCAAAAATTACTTTTCTTGCACTAGCTTCTTGTCACGTGTATGTTTTATTTTGTGTAATTGTTATCTCAAAAATGTTGAACGTTCACTAATCAAAATGGTATTAATGTTGAAGTAGTTTAGATCTTCTTCGTATGCATCCTAAGGTATAGAGGTTATCCTAAAAACCTATCCTTCTCCCAACACACAATTTAACTTCCCTCTGCCATTTAGATTAAGATTTATCTTTCTTTGTTATAAATATTAGAAAAGAACCAAAAAAAGAACTGCCCAGCCTGAGGAAAGGTCTCACAGAAAAGACACATATGTCAGTCACAATTAAATCCCATCGATAATTCCATCCAGATCACGAATCTGAAGAAACTTACCACTCATCAAATGTTTACGAGTCTAATTGGGCCTCTTAAGCGGGTTTTGTTCCTGATGTTGAGTTAAAGGGACCTCATACCCCTCAACACTACCTTGACACAACATAAATGAGAACTAGATGAATATATGTGGAGACATCACCTCCTTTCTCAATCAAACTCTAGTATGTGGAGGAGATTCAAACTTCAGTATTGTTAGAGAATATATTTGAGGAATGATCTATTATCAAGTTTCTTCATACATCTATTTGAGGGAAAAGAAATGGTGGATGTTAAAATTCTTGTGCTAAATCCCTCATCAAATGATTACAAGTCTAATTGAGCCTATTAAGCGAGTTTTGTTCTTGATGTTGAGTTAAAGGGACCTCAAACCCATCAACAATACCTTGACACAACAGAAATGAGAACTGGATGAATATATGTGGAGACATCACCTCCTTTCTCAATCAAACTCTAGTATGTGGAGGAGATCCAAACTTAAACATTGTTAGAGAAGATATTTGAGGAGAGGCACGGAGGAATGATCTATTATCAAGTTTCTTCATACATCTATTTGAGGGAAAAGAAATGGTGGATGTTAAACTTGTGCTAAATCCCACTTGGAAGAATGGAAAGTTGGGAGGAGTTGATTTAGAAAAGAGATAGACATGTTTCTAGTCTCATGAGGCTTTCTAATCGACTTAGGAAGGTATATATCATGGGTAGGAATAGGTGGTACTTCAAATCATATGACCATTATGTTTCAAATCCAAAACGAGATGGGGAAGATCCCTTCTACTACCAATTTTAATGCTTCTAGTTTATATGATCACACATTTGTTTGAGGAAAAAGGGTTGGTGTATGTTAATCCTAGTAAGTTAAACCACTTGGAGGAATAGACAGTTAAGAGGATCTTATTTAGAAAATATATGGATATAATTCCAGTCTCGGGAGGTTTGTTAATAGAATTTACAAGGTACAGATCATGGCTAGGGGTAGGAGGTGTTATCCCCATTTTGTGGATAACTAAGGAGATGATGTCTCGAGGCCCTCAGGTTGCAGATATGGAGTGTCGAGAGACTACATGACCACCAGTACTCTTTTCATAGATGGAAAACCCACTCACCACCACAAATGGTCACAGGTTTGCAGATGGCATCCACCACACCAACTGGCTTCCGGAAGGCAGTGGGTCTTTCTCCATGAGGTATAAGTCGGTATTATGGTGAGCATCATTTCAATATTTAAGTCATGTGATTATGTTGTATCTTAGATTTCTCTATATTTCATGATATGTTCTTGGGCATTATGCATTTTGCCCTACTTCACCTTGGTGGTTGACATTGTGCCCTAGTAAGTGGTTTTCCTTGAGGATGGGTTTGTTAGTGGGAATTCCCTTAATGAGCCATCATACCGTTCCTGACCATACTTACCACTTTCCATCATTATACCCCTATATTTCCTTATCTCTTGGGATTTTAGAGTATATTGACCCAAGAAGGGGTTGTCCCTCATTCTATGGGAAGAAGGGGCTAAAGGCCTAGAGGGGTTGGTGTTGGGTAAAAGTTAAAAGCCTCATATAAACCTTCCAGATGCTTCGCCCAAGGATCACCCAAGAAATCAATGAAACACTTATCTTTGAGTAAAGGGGACCCACAATATAATAAAGAATGGTTGATCGAAGAAGTGATGTGCTAGCCTTGGAACGCTATTCTATTGTTATTGTGGTGGATTATCTTGGCATTTTCCCTTGAATTGGTATGGTTTTTACTTTTCTTTCTATCATTTGTTTCAATTCAAGGTTATTGTGCTAGGAATTAGGTGGGAAGTATAAAGGCAGACACCCCCACCTTAGTCTTCATCACTTTATGCTTCATCTTATTGATTTTATAAGGGTTTGCTAAGAGAAGTATAAGGGCATACACCCTCTTAGCCTAAACCCTAGCCTAGAGAAACTTGCCTTGGGAAGTAAAAGGGCTTACACCCCCAAGGAGGTAGCTTCTCTAATCTACTTTTGACTCCATTAACCAAATAGTAAAGGCACTAATCATACTCTTTTTTGCATTGGATATATAAAATCATTGCCTTGGGAAACATAATTTTTGACCTTTTGAAAGTTTTCTTGCTTGAAGTTGATTTTCCTCATTGAGAGGAGTCTTCCCCCACTAGGGCATCCCCTCTCTCCGAATACTCTAATTCTTGTTATAAACTTTAACTTACAGCCATTAGGGTTGCATAACCCTAGCCACTAACACTCATAATTCCTAAACTAATCCTAGACTAGCTCTCTAATTATCCTCACTTACTCAACTAACTAGGGCACATCTTTTGGGCAAGTTCTTGGAAATTTTGTATGGTTGATTTTTCTACTGCATGCTATTGAAGGCTACAGCCATAAGGCTGCAATTTTCTGCAGAAAATACATATTTACAACAACTATCTTCTCTTGCTTCTTAAGTGCCATTTTTAGCCTATATTCATTGTTAATCTTGATGTTGATTTACTTAAATAGTTTAGATCTTTGTATGCTAATTTAGATGTTTTATTTTCCGATATAAATTGTCATATACTGCTACAAATTAGGGACATCAAGATTAACTTGATGATCCGACTAACATATATCATTCCCAAGTGTCTTTTCTTGTGTTTCGGGTAGGTACAATTATTCGGAGAAGTAATATACCTATGGGGGCAACAATTACTTGACTTACAAGGAATATTTTTCCACCTTTCATTCCACTTATAATCGAACTCTAGGGGTTTCACTTCCTCTTATCTCCATCCCCCTAAGGTCACCAAGATCGCCTCCCTAGAGTGACCTAGTCACCCTTAAAGTGCGGGACCTACATCGAGGTGACATTGGGGTCCACTTTTTAAAATTTCTTGAAAGGATATTCTATTGTTGATAAATGGGGTTGTAGTAAGATGAGTGACTAAGGAATCACTCGTTGCAGGCCCCCTTGCTTGGTGAAAAGAAAACCATTTTCCAAGTTTATGTGGAAGGAGAAGAGTAGCCTCCCTCCCTGACTGTCACTGAACATGAAGGAAGTGTCTCTCTCTGAGCATCATGATCTAGCTAGGGGGTGGCCATTAGTAAATCCATTCGGGAATTTTTGTTCCTACGGTTGGGTGGAAAAGGGCACCCCTCTCAGCAGTTGTTTCATGATCTGGTTTTCTTGATAAGTATTCCTCATCATGTATATTAGAATTGAAATAATGATTGAATGTCTGTGTCTATGAATAAAATTGGCATTGTATGATTAATGTAGAAATGCTTATTGTTTCTATGTGAACCCTTGCATTCGAATGGTTTTTGTTGCCTCAGTTTTGCAAGGAGAGCCATGAGATGTGGGTCTTCAAAAGAATCTCAAAATAAGTTTATGGTTTCTACATTGGTCGAGAAACCCCTTTCCCTGTTTTAGAACATAAATTTTTGTGAATGGAAGGAGATCTCTTCAAACCAGTTGTCCAAGAGACCACAGGCTCATGCCCGCGACCCTAGCCAAGCCATGGCTAAGATTTGAGCATGCAGCCCTGAGACTTGTTAGAGGATCCATATGACCAGGACCTGGGAACCCTTCGCTAGGTCTGAAAAGAGCTAAGCCATCTTTGGCTTCAGAACTCCGAGAGTTCAGAGCTCTGGGACGCTATGACTTTACCACCTTCGGAACCAATCGAAGGAAACCTCTTGGGGCGGTGACCGACGAGGTTGATAGACATTTGGCGGTTCCCTTAACCATAACAGTGGGATTTGTCCCATCGTTAAACCCTGACCCACTTACCATTCATGAAGTGACGAGAACTGTAGATACGAGGACATTCGGGATCCTCCCTAACCGTTGGATCTATGTCGTGGTCAGTTCGGCGTTGACCACTGCGGGTGAAAAGGGGTGTTAAGTGGGTAGAACCCCTGAATGTCGAACTCGCGAAGTAACGAGAGTCATGTTGAGGAAAATATATGAAATGATCTTACTCAAACATTTTCAGATCTCGCTTGGCTAAAGCAAGATAGACAAGAATATCACCCTATGTTTATAGCCATCAAAATTGGTATCCTAATTCACAAGTATTGTTTACAAGTGCTTAGGCTGTTTTTTTTATAAATAAAAGCTTGCTGAAAATTTCATTATTTATGTAATTTTTTGAACATAATAGATGTTGAAATAAATATAGAGATAGAAGTAAAGACACCGAGTCAATAATCAAAATAGATGAGAATTAGATTCCCTCGATGAAACATACAAAAGGACTTCTGACAGAAAGTTAAAAACTTAACTTTAAAAGTTGGATCAGCTTGCCACTGATTGTTTCCCACTCGACTCTGCACAATAGCCTTTGTCAGTCATGAAATCTAACTCACAAATAGACAAGTCTACACAGACTATCAAAGATAGATCAACACCTCTGAAAAACAAGTGTCTGAATGATGTAATTCAACCTTGAATCTTGTTGTCTACAATAGGACCCTGCTATCATAAAAAGAAAATAGGCTTCTAATGAATTAAGGAATGAATGAAAACTAAATTATCTCAACAAAACTCAAAGAGAAAACCTTAGTATACTTCAACTTCTATTCTCTTCTTGTTCCTCCTTTTCCTTTTGTCTTTAAGCAAATTAGAATTGGTTGAAGTAGTTGAACTACTTCTTTAGTTAAGTTAACTAACACTCAACCAATTTTTTAGTTAAGGGGGAAAAGTAATAAAATCATAATAAAGGTTTTTAAATAAATAATAGCTAGTAGGTGGGACCCCTTGTGACTCCCTTTAGTTCTTTAACAATCATAACACAACTAGTTAATCAAACAAAACATCCCTCCTTGTGACTCCCATCATCACTTTCATATTTTGACAATTTATATCAATGATGATTGAAATTATTTCCAAAAATATATTGCCCATACATCCAAAAATGAGTGTGTTGTCCAAAATTTCAGAAGTCAACTGTTCTCAACAATTAATAAATAAATAAATGAAAATCCATATTTGCCACTCTGGGAGGCAATCTTTCCCTTGTTTTTGTTGTCACCTTTTGATCTCTTTGAATTTGTCTTAGGCTGTGTGGAGTCTTTAGGCCTAATCTCACTGATCACATGAAAACAATCATCTCTCAAATGCATGCGGGAGGACATAGATTTATTAGATTCATTTGAGGGTGAGGAAGGGGCAACAATGGCTTTTCCTTTGTCAGGAGCAAGGTGGGCCTCAGTTTTTAACCTTTTTCTTGCATAGGAAGATTGTACTAGTGAATGGACAGGGGAATCTTGGACAATTTGATTAATAGGAGGAGGAGCAGGTAAAGACAAGTCAGGCCAACCACAATGTTGGGAGACTGTCGGGTGTACAATCTCTTGCCATTCGTCGTTTTCAGGGACTTCAGGTTGTAGTGAGACATGAGGAGGCACTAGGATACCAGGGAACTGTGGGGCTTGGAAGGGAGGCCTTTCGGGTCTAGGTTGGACTACTCCTTGCCCAATCCAGTTAAAAAATCTAGCTTGAAATAGATGGCCTAACTCTTGCGAGTCTGCATCAAAGTGTATAGAGAATCTTGGCCTTCTAGGGCCCCTGTTCCAATTTCCTCTTCCTCGGTTACCCCTGCCATGACTACGTCTGCTGAAAAAGATCATTCTTGTATGCATAATTGATTATCAAATAGTTTCCTTAACAACCATACATGACAATTCTTTTAAATATGAAATAAAATTTGGCTCAACAACATGTCAGACTCATGCAATCCAATCCATACAAATCGTTTAATAGTTGTCAATGAGTAGGGGGTGAACAAAGGTTCTAGGATATGCGAGGGGTTGTATTGAGCGAAAAATGTTAAAATGAGGGGGAAAAGATCATGATTACTACTCACAGACATCAACAATCAACTGTATCGTAACCCAAAAGAATATATCACTGTAATTCATCTCTGTGATCCTTTAACTGTCATAATACAAAACTTATCCTTACTATAATTAAATTTAGGAACAGGGAGAGAAATTGTAATGTGCGAAATGTGAAATAATGGCAGGGGAAAAGAGTGAATATTGTTCGAAAAAACAATTAAGTAATCCATAAAAATAGTTTTGTATTGAATACAACTATTCCAACACCAATTAAACAATTACTATGACCACTTAAACAATTACTGTATGTTAAAAATTGTTCGCTGTCCCACATCCAATTTCTTTAAAAACTTTCAATTAACACAATGTATAATCATACTCAGAATCGTCATGAATTTCACCCATCTTATTAAAATAATTTTGTTTCTTTTCATTTACTTCCCTTTCATATTTAAACAAAATCCAAGGAACACACAGTCATGTTGCTTCAACTCTGTTCAACATAAAAAAAAAAACATCAACCACTGCCCATAATTTAATTTCTCAATTCAAACATAGACACATGTCTTTCTTGAGTTGAACAGACTCTTTTAAAACATGCCCGATTTAATTCCTTTGAGAAATTTAACAATTAAATTCGCAATGAAACCATACTATCAAAACCCCATTCTCATATCTGATGGTGCAATAAAACAAAATGAAGCACAATGTCTACATAAATCATACGTAGTAGACAACCAAGCCACAGTTATCAACTCTTCAACTTGCAATAATCCCGATCGGGACAAATTAAACACACAACAAACACCAACTTCAATGTATACCACGTTGTAGGAACACACAGACCAACGCATAATGCGAAGAGGCATCTATGCGATTGTACATATCCAATTACTCCCAATCAGACCAGTTATAACAATGTTGAGTTATCGATTCAACTGTCACAACAAAAGGAGGCAACGATTATATGCCCATTATCATTTCCAACTACAACTCTCCAATCAACCTGATCAAATAGAGACGAGCCAACAATCAAAGCCACTGTCAATACTACTCCACCAACTTATGACAGTCAACAAGATGCCTGACAAGGTGCAACTGGTTTAGTTTATCAAAATCGGGCTCTGTAACTAATGAATAAAATAATCAAGGGTTCGCTCGGTGGAACCAAACACAGGGAGACTGGAGGTCAACCATATCGACAGTAGGTGAGAGCCTTCAAGACAAACACGACGGAACCACAAGCCTCATAACCTTTACCTTGTAAGATAGGTGACATTTCGACACCAAGTAGGGTAGACCATGATGCAGAGTTGCAGAGATTTCTTACTGGCCAGTAACCAACACCAAGAACACGCAAAGGTATAACCCTCGTGTTTTTCCCCAATAGACAAATAATGCTGATAGAAATGCAAAGCCCAGGTACTACCCAAAACCCTAAATCATGCTTCTTGGCATAATAGCCACCCCATAACCAACTGTGTGGATATCAATAACGTAAAATGATCCCATGACCAGGTGAAAAAGATATGCAGTGACCAAAAGGTGGCTCGAAACATACACAACCCCATAGCACCAAATACAACCGGGTGTGGTTACCATAACTATGAGGAGACAGTCAGCAAGGCTAAATAGAGTGAAACCCTCCAACAAAAAACCCATAAAGACAACAGGGAGCCATCACGGATTCCACCACATAGAGCAGCCAATGAAATCGCAACTTGAACCATCGATTTTTCCAGTTTCAACGAATAACACACTTAGTCATTCCAGAGATAACATCACATGTTTACAAAGTTTCCAACCTCATGAAAACACAGACCAACACATTACCGAGCCAACGTTCATTTCATACACAGAGCAAATTCATGGGTGGGCGAAAAAAACCATACATGTAACCAATGGCCTTAAAAATGCGAGCTTGGTCGAGCAATTCCTTCCACGCCTGAATCTCGGAGCTTAACCACAACAAAACCAAAATGAACAATATCCATGCTAGGGTGACGGGCCAGTGGGAGAAGTATGGAGTGACGTGCATTTACTGCACGTCGCTTCCATCCCCCATCTCATTCAATTACGTAGTACACGACAACCAGTCAAACCATTAATCCATGCCATTAATCCATGCATCGAAACTTGCACACATTGCTTTCCAATTGTGCCACCCAATCCATATTAACCATTTCCAAAACCATACAATTACATATATCAAATGTGCCCAATATAACTCAATACAAATCGTATAGCCACTAACATTGCTAGTTAGGACTAACATCAATTTATTTAAGTCTCAATTGCACATAGTATAACATAGCATAGTTTCCCTTCTTGGATTTTTTTTATAAGTTCCTTTCCATTTCTCTTGTTTCTTGTTGTTACTAACATGTATCTTGTGCAGGTGTGATAGGTAATGAATCATGGCTACAATAGCAATGTAATAACAATGAACATAACCCATTCATAACATGGATTTTAGAGCTTACAGTGACAAAATCAACACATAAAATGCATCATTCATCTGCCATTATGTTGCAAACAAAACCAATATTTCATCATCAATCATGTAGAACCCTGTAAGCAGTATCGAAACAACAACATAAAATGTGTAATAAGACTATCTCTGATCCTCCAATCTACAAGGGGGTCCCACCTACTAGTATTAAATATCATTAACTTAGTTTAAATAATAGGCGTTAGCAATACTTTGTGGGAGAAATCCTCGTTGCGATTTTTATCGTCAACAAGATGTAGATCTGAGGATGCTTTAGGACATTTCTTAGCCATTGGATCTAAGTCGCAGTCAATCCAACGTTAACTACTCCAAGAGAAAGGGAGTATTGAATGGGTAGAACACTTGAATGTCGAAGTCACGAAGTAACATGAATCATTGATCCGAGGATGCTTCGGGATTCCTCCCGACTATTGGATCTAGACCATGGTCAACCCGATGTTGACCACTTCAGGAATAAAAAGGAAATCACACAGCAGATTCCCCGAATGTCGAAGTTGTGAAGCAACGTAGATCGTAGATCTATGGATCTACGAGGACCCATCTCAACCGTGGGATATAAAAGGTATTGGGAGGTTGCTGGCGGGAGTTCAGACTTCAAAGCTCCGGAAGATTTTGTAGGTAGGAGAAACTAGGGACTCTCGGAGGTTGTCAGTCCGTAGTGATGTGGGACGCTGACATCACCTAGGGTGACGTAGAACCATGTTCGGCATGCCACGTGTCGCCTTGATTCGTACTTATTACAGACCTTGTATGACCGTTGGAATGTGACACGTGTCACCCATTGATGGGGTCATGTGTCATCTTTGCCCTTTGTCGTGTGTCATCCCCTTGGTGCATGCTCGTTGGGTCAAACGCTGGTGGAGTACCCAGAACTCCAGGAGTTTGGGAAGATTAGGAGGCTGGAGCGCGAGGGTTAATTCAGCGGAAGGCTCAGACCCACTTGTCCCCGCCTCTACGCTTAGTGTGTCACCACATGTAAGTGTGGACCCTTTGGGAGTCCAAGAATTCAGAAATTCAGAGGATTGGAGTGGTGTGTTTGGATGAATCGAAATGAGCCAAAGGCCCGGATTTACCTTCCCGCTCCTGCATGTGGTTGGACAATTTTAAATATAATTAATTAAATGAAAAATGACCTCTCTGGGGCTCCGACAATTTGGGAGATTTGGGTTCCTAAATACATGTGGAGGAATTCTACCTATTATTGTGCAATTTATAAGTTGGGAAAATCCCGACCCAACCATAGAACAAGTGCTACAACTTTGGGAATCCTACACCCAATGACACCTCGATGTAGGTCTCGTACTTGGGGGTGACTAAGGTCACTCCTGGGTGGCGATCCCAGAGACCCTAGGGGGAATGGAAAGGATGAAAGGAAGTGTAAGGAGAAGTCCCCCAAAAGGTCAAGTGATGGAAGAAATGATTGGTTGGAAATGATGAGTGAAAATAAGTAAATAAGTGAAAAGATGGTTGTCAATGCACCTGTACCTGCCCAAAACACAAGAAAAACACCTTGCAATGCTATGTGTTAGTGTGGATCAACAAGTTAAGCTTGTTGTTCCTAATTTGCAGCAGTGGATGACAACTTATATCAATGAAATGAAGCATCCAAATCAGCATATAAAGCACAAGATCAATAGGAAATATCATCAATGAATTTAGCAATCACTTGTGACTTGAACATAACACTTTAAGACTGAATAAAAGAAAGTTGTTATAAAATGATTTTTTGCAGTAAATTATCAGCCTTATGGATGTAGCATTCAATGACATGAAGCAACTAAATCAACCACACAAAAGTGCCCAAAACTAGCTTGAGCAGTTTACCCTAGTTAGTGAAATTAATGGCTAAAAAATGGAGGAAAGTTAGAGGGTAGTTAGTGAGATATTAGCACCTAGTGTTAGTGATTTTCTGCAGCCTAATGGCTGTAGAAAACTAGTTAGTACAGAAACAAGAACTTATGGAAGAAAATGGACGCCCTAACGGAAGAATAACCCCCAAGGCATCAAGATCACTATCCAAAAGAGAAAGCTTGTAAAGGTTGACATTTCACGTTTTTCGAGGCCAAAGTTTTGTATCTCCAATGCAAACTTAAAATTGATTAGTGCCTTACTATTGGGTTTATGGGGTCAATGAAGAAGATGGCTTGGCTAAACACTTGGGGCTGTACACCCTTGTACTTCCCAAGTGTAGCTAAGACAATCTAGGAAATGCCAAGAGGGTGTACGCCCTTGTACTTCTCTTGGCACAACCTTGAAAAATGTATTTGACCTAGAAGAAAAACTTGGATTAAAAATGTTTGATCCACAAAATCCCTAGGGGTGTAGGCCCTTTTACTTCCTAAGGTTTTCAAAACAAACCAAGATGACCTTAGAGGGCGTACGCCCTTGTAGTTCTCCAAGACAACTTGTGAAAAATGGCCTT
This sequence comes from Picea mariana, assembly GCA_032191745.1. NCBI lineage: Eukaryota > Viridiplantae > Streptophyta > Pinopsida > Pinales > Pinaceae > Picea > Picea mariana. Next base: position 25,626 of record JASDQU010440307.1, on the reverse strand, counting down.
CCTTAAGCAAGAGAAAAAACCTTGGGGAGGGTGTATGCCCTTATACTCCTCCAAGGGTTCTAACTAACAATAGTTATGGAAAAAAGCAAGACAAAATACAATAAATGCAGATTTTTCCTTACCAATTCCACAAAAAAGCTAGATCAAACCCTAATCTTCCAAGTTAATTCCATCCACATGCATAAGAAAAAGTCTCCAAGCCTAGCGCATCACTTCTCCACCACAAATAGAAAAGATATACCATAACACTTGCACAAGAGATGAAAAAGGCCAAGAGGGCCGAAAATTTCAGACCAAGTCTTTCTCCACGAGGGAGAGTTATGTTTAAAATGAGATCTTATGATCTCTATTTATACAAAAGTTAGCTAACATAGCTTGTCCACAAAATAAGGAGTAAAACACAAGATTAGGGATCAACAACCTTAATCTTTCCCCCTTAACACAATAATGTTAAACAATTCACTTAAAATTTTATCTTTTCCACAAATTAAACCCTAACTTAGGATGATGTCACCCCTTTAGGGGACTTTTTTTCTACTTTGAGGAGGTCGTTGGTGTTGGAGAAGCATGGAAGGGCCTCCCAAGGCCATGTGTCAAACATCTAGGTGATCTCATCTTGATGAAAATCCTCTGCTCCTCAAAACGTCTAAGTGCAAATGAGTTGCACCTCACCACCAAGCCCTAGCCCCCATAGTCATGACGTCATGCTAAAAAAATGGGACGTTTTGCCCCTCCTGGGAAAATCGTTTGGAAAGAAATGGGTTGGCTAGGTCGTCCAAGTCATCATCAAGGCCGTCCAAGTTATCTTTCTCTCATCTGGCATGCGGGCTCCTAACATCCAACCTGTGGGCTTGTAACCCCATGGAAGCCCAAGATAGGCTTGTTCTCCCAAAATTGTCCACCAGCTATGTCCTGCAAAGGAAAATGAACATGCCCTCCAAGGATGTCAAGTCATAAAAGTCATAACATCATGATAAGTGGATCCAATCAATAAATAATCCATCTAAGCATGTGCATCAAAGATTACTATATCAAACAATTAACAACTCAAAGACATTATTGACTTGTCAAGCTTAAGTATGGGAGGGTTGACGAGGTGTCCTATTGGGTAGGTCTTGCCCTAGGTCAAGGAGAGTCTCCAAGAGGTCCCTCTCTAAGCCATGTCAAGTGTATGAGGTGGATGGGGTCAAGACTCAATGGGCATAGGGATCATGACATACTAGGGGTCATAATGTCCATTCATGGGTGCCTTTGTAGAGGGTGTGTGATACCTTCATTCGCAATGCACTTTTTCCAAGCCCATAATTTGCCTTTTATCTTTCTTTCTTTATATTTTCTTTATCACAAGGAGAGGTTGAAGGTCATTGCCCTGGTGTGGTGACCAGATGGTGGCAATATCACCCACAAATTCTTAATGGAAATGAGAACGTTGGCTCGTGATGAGACCACCTTTCTCTCAACCATGCAACTAAGAGTCACTGCCCTGGTTTGGTGACCAGATAATGACAATGTCATACCACTAGATATCCATGGACGTGATAGGTCGACTCATGATGAGACCTCATATCCTTCAATCTACCTTTCAGGGATTTCTTTGTTATATTATGGGTCCCCTTTTATTCAAAGATAAGTGTTTTATTTCTTTCTTGGGTGATCCCTGGGAGAAACATGGAAGGTTCATATATAGTTTTTATCTTTTACCCAACACCAACCCCCTTGGGCCTTTATCCCCTTATTCCCATAGAATGAGGGACAACCCCTTCTTATGTCAATACACCCTAAAATCCCAAGAGATAAGGAAACAAAGGGGAATAATGATGGAAAATGGTAAGTATGGTTAGGAATGGTACGATGGATCAATAAGGGATTTCCCTGTAGCAAACTCATTCCCAAAGAAGACCACTTACTAGGGCACAATGTCAACCACCAAGGTGAAGCAGGGCAAAAGACATATCGTCCAAGCACATATAATGAAATCTAGAGCAATCTAAGATACAACATAATCAAATGGCTTGGGTATTGAAATGATGCTCACCATAATACTGACTTGTACCTCATGGAGCAAGGCCCACTGCCTTCCGGAAGCCAACTGGTGTGGTGGATTCCATATGTAAACTTGTGACCATTTGTGGTGGTGATTGGGTTTTTCTTCTGTGCAAAGGGGTATTGTTGGTCATGTAATCTCTCAGCACTCCATATCTGCAACCTGAGGGCCTCGAGACATCATCTCCTTAGTTATCCACAAAATGGGGATAATATCGCCGAAGTTCGAAGACTTAGGTGCTAATTAATATTAATAAATCCAAGTGCCTTGGAGATTTTGGTAAAGAGTGGGATTTCGCTATGTTTATGGTTAATTAACCTAGGAGACCTATAGGAGCTAGACAAATGTCAACTCCGGGTTGGAAGAGTCTTTGTATACTATAATGATGTGTAGTGTCGGGTGACAGGGAGCCACATGGGTGTAAGGGACTCCATTTAATGAAGGATTAAAGAACTCTGAAGGGCCATAACTTGCAATCCAGAGCTCAGATTTGAGCATGGTAGCAGTCGTTGGAAAGCTCTTGACGAACGGAAGAGGATGGATATCTCGGGAAGAGGATTCAAGATGATTAAGGAAAGATAAATTTTGACGTCCCATCCCTTAAAAAGGGACTTTAGGGGTCGGATGTCTTACATGGATATTCAGATTCAGATTGGGCTGGAAGCGCAATTGATAGTGTTCAAATATTCAATGTGCTCATTTTAACCATAGACAATATCACTATTGTCACCCAACCATAGGCACGTAGCCACCCTCGATCACCTTAACCTTTGCTAGATAGAATGATTCTGAAAAGCTACACTAGAACCAACAGATAAACCCTAGCTGCAGCAATAGCATGAGATGGAACCAGGGAACACCATCCAGCTGCAACAACACAAGACAAGGAGAGTGCACCTTCTCCAAGGGTAGCGCACAAGTGAGAGAGTCTCCACAACCACAGAACAAGAACAATACTCAAATACAGTAGTTGCAGTTGCACTTCTTCCCCAAATTTGCACCTTTAAGAAATCCACCAATATACTCCAAGATGTCACCAAGAATACCACCAAGAGATACTAGAAGGTAGGGCGCATATCTTAGGCTAGATAGCGCTAGAGAGAGACCAGGAATCACCCTAGAAGATGCACCTTCCTTTCTTGCAACTGCAGCTCCAAACTTGCGCTATACTTTACTGAGAGAAAGTGAGTGAAGCAAGTGTGTACAAATGAGCTCAAGCACCTCCTATTTATAGTGGTTCTTGTCATCTGTCTAGGCCGACTTGTCCTTCTAGAAGCTAATACTTTAATATTAATTATTTTACTGAGCTGACTTGTCTTCTAGGGTTTTTACACATCTGTCTAGGATTTCTCTGGCTTATGGAATATTATATTCTAGTCAAAGGTTACACATGGAGGTTAGTACCTCCCGCAGCTACCATAATATCAAAAAACAAGAAGAGTACTTCTGGGTGTTGTTTCAGCTTGGGTTCAAGAATGATCTCCTGGTACAACAGAAAGCAAAAATTAGTAGCTCTCAGTTCAACAGAAGTCGAGTACATGGCAGCTATCCAAACAAGCTGTGAAACCCTTTGGCTTTGTAAAATTCTTGTAGACCTGTTTGACACAAAGTTGGATCCTACTATAATATACTGTGATAATCATAATTGTATTAATCTCTCAAAGAATCCAGTATTTCATGATAGATCCAAGCACATTGAGATCAGGTACCACTTCATCAGGGACAAAGTATAAGAAAGGGTAGTAAAGCTTCAATACATCTATACAAATGAGCAAGTTGCAGATATCCTTACTAAAGGATTGCCTAAAGGAAAATTTGAGTACTTCCGGGAGAAATTGGGAGTCGTAGAGAATACTTTCCTCACTAAGAGGGAGTCTTTGAATCCTTATAGTGAAGACAAGTTTCTTATGTAGTGAAAACACAAAAAGTAAGTTTAAGTTATCCCAATGAAAGAATAAGTCCCAACTATTGATTTAGATCAAGATCTAATGGTTGGGATGGATTTGCTAAGTACTCACATGGATCTCCAAGAGACTTAAAAGGGAGCAAGGCAATACACTAAAAAAAAGGGCAAGAAAACTCGAGCTAGACAAGGGTTAGACCAGTAGAGTCGAAGGAAGGAAGTCATACAGTTGTACGGCTCCATACTATCAAACTCGTAGGTAATGGGTATGACTGAGCTAGGGTCGATCAGATACAACAAAGTCGTGATTCAGAGAGGCCGAGACAGGGCCATATTCACCTGCTCAAGGAAGGGGTTGATTTATCGACCATCTCAGAGTTGTAGAGAGACAGTAAAGAAGCTTATTTGTACAACGAGGAGAAGATTCGTACAACAAACATAGTACTTGATTCGTACAACAAATAGGAAGGATTGTCAGATGTCTCTGGCCGTTGGGTGGTTGTTCTCTTTTGTGCATTTTATTTTATATAATCTTTACAATCCATACCCATAGAATATTATCGAGTTTTGACAGCGTTTAAAAGCCTAGTTGATATTAAGGCAAATGAAGTTGTTTCATTAAAAGTTGGAATGCTTGGTATAAATGGAGGGAGAGAGGGGTTCCATACATCTCCCACCTCCCATGAAGTATAGAACCATAATCCATTGCTTAACCATGATAATCAAGCTCAAGGATAAGTTGCGCATAAACATTAAAGTGATAGGATGGGCAATAAAGCCATCATGATTCTTTGTAACTCCTCAATTTCACATGCATGAAGTGAATTGTAATAATCTTGAAAGGATGGAATGGAGTGACATAGGTGGGATTTCATTTTTGGATTTCATTTTGATTCTAGCCCTCAGCAAGTGATTTGGATACATCGACTATAACATACCCAACTCCCATACTGAGTTTTGTTACGTCTAAATCAACTAACATATCAATTCAAATGCAGAAAAATGTGCATACTGTTAGAATATGAAAGATGTGTGCTCGTTTTACCATTGACAATACCCTTGTCACCCAACCATAGGCTGAAGCCACCCTTCGAGCTCCTTAACCTTGACAAAGAATCACTTTTGAAGCAAACCCTAAGCTAGATAGCCAAACAAAGGGTAGCGCACCTTTCCCCAAGGATAGCGCACCAATAAGAGCTAATCAGATATTCCAAACCCTAGCCAAGAGATAGTCCAAGCCAAAATGTAACTGCTAGCTGCAACAATTGCACCAACATCTCTCCTCCAAACCTGCTCACAAGACTGCAACTGCACTGCGTAGAACTAGCTCTCTGCAACTACTGAGATGTGTCAAATGAGAGACTAGCGCCCTGTATTTATAGTACTGGTTCTGGCAGACTTATTGGGGCCAACTTCTTATTCTGGGTATCTGTCTGTTCAGTATATTATTATTTCTTCTGGCCGAATTCTTCTCTTGGAGGCTAATAACCGAATATAAATTATCTTCTTGAGCCGACAAGTCTTCTAGGGTTATTAACCAACTCATTAGGGTTTCTTCTTGCTTCCCGAAGTATTCTAGTCTTGTCAGGTTCACACGTGGAGGTAAATACCTCCCGCAGCTACCATAATATCAACACTCCCTCCTAGCTAGGGAGGTATTACAGGTAATGGTCTTGAGCACAAAAACATACCATTCACCCAGTAGCATCAAGATAGTTGTATAGACTAGATCATGAGCACCATCATCATCATCAGTGTCAACAGCTGCATCATCTCTCGAAACCATACTCTATTTGAGTAATCAGACATGATGCTCACGCCACAGAGTGATACAAGAGCCATTCTTCTAATCTAGAAGAGTAAATGCTCTGAACCATTTTCCGTCTGGAAAAATCTTTGTTCATCATTCATCTGGCTGATGATTATCTCCAATAAACTGTTGATAATCTTCAATACAATCAGAACAAAAATAGAACACAATTGTGTCTATCCATAGTAGTACATAACTACAATCCAGTGGTGCACTACCACACCAAGTAACACACAAGTACTTGATCAACAATGTATAGTCATGAACAGTGGAACATATCCACCACAGTAGTATACATCAACTGTCATACAGTCTTCACAACAATCATCTGATAGCAACTTGCACAGAAACAATGTTATGATATAAACTGAATCATCTAGGCCAATCTTTCACTCACATCTGTGAGATCTGAAAGAATATCTGCCCTCAGAGTAGAACAATGAGATATCTGGACGATTCTTTTCAAGCAAGGAAGAATAACTGTCATGTCTTCTGAACCTGGACCATTCCCCACCTTGGGCCATTCTTCCTACACTAATCAAAGTGCACCCTGGAGAGAATGTATAAACCCTAAGGAATGTCTGTCCCTGATTGTTGAGCCTGGACCATTCCCCACCCTAGGCCATTCCTCCTGCACTAATCAAAGTGCACCCTGGGGAGAATGTATAAACCTTAAGGAATGACTGTCCGGACCATTTCCTCTATTAACCACAAGAGGAAAAGATTGTCCTGTATCAACCTCCAAAACAGACCATTCCTCATGTTAACCACAATGAGAAATCATTGTCCGGCGAGGCGAGCCAGTCTTCTTGAGTAACCCTCAAGAAAAGAGATTGCCTTAGACCACTCCCCATGTTAACCACAATGGGAAGTCGTTGTCTATGATACATCAACAATCTGGATCATTTCCCATGTTAACCACAATGGGAAATCGTTGTCCGTCAGTAATCTCAATCCACTTTCCGAACAGGAAAGCATCTGTCCAAGATGGACTATTTTTCAATCTTGAAAATGAATGTCTTCAATAATATTTTTAGTTCTCCCTCCCAACCTGGGAGTCATCTCTTCCTTTTTCAATAAGGAAGTCGTCTCCACGAGCTCCAGCTTGAGTATGCAAACTCTTTCATCTTGGATAGAAGCTTTACCAAAATGTTTGTTTATCTGCTCATCTGCGGAGATATGTATTGGAGAACCACTTTCTCCTTTCTGGACTTCATCACGGATAATGTCATGCTTGATTTTAAATGTACTTTAGTCTGGAACACTGATTTTCAATGAAGGCTTCATGTAGCTCTGAGCAATAGAGTATATCATTGTATCCATGTGGCACTTCTTCTGTCATCATGAGATATGATCTACTGAGTAATCATCTTGATGTTATAGGAAATCTTCACCACGCTTCTGCTGTGCATTGGAGGTTCTCTACCAAGTTATCTTCTTCTATCTACATACAAGGGTCTCTTTCTAGTATGCCTCAATGTCTTGAGATTGCTCTTCATACGCTCTTTATTCAATTTCTCTAGAGAACATTCTTTGCATTCCACTGATGTAGAACTCCAACTCATGGATGTTGCGGATGATATAATGACTCATGTAGAGATAAGTCTGGTTTACTGGAACAAGTAATCATCATAGTCTTCTCCCTCCATTTGGGAGAACCTCTAGTTTTGGATCTCACAATGCTTTCATACATAAGTCTTCCATATGTTGTTCTTCATCACGACTTTCAGTTCCTCTGCTTGATTGCTTTTATTGAGTTTATATCAGGCTGACAATCTTGTGATTCTTGATACAATGACTAGTTGTTCTGGCTTCTCTTTCTTTCTTGGAATCTTCATGTGTATCTCTAGTTCTCGGGTCCATGGAGTTTTTTATAGATTCCATGCCCTAAAGATGCCATCATAGGATCACGGATGTGGATGGACAACCAAGGATACTTTAAGGCTTCTCTTTGAAGAATATGTACTGTCTTTCATCGCTGCTATCATGGATATATACTTCATCATCTTCAATGGATCATAGGATTAGCTCTCTCATAATCCTTTCTTTATGTATGAGTGCATATAATCGGCTCCCTCTGTCTAACAGAGTCCACGCTTCCATTTGCATCCTTATTGTCTTCTGCAATATATAATTGGCTCTCTTGTCTAATAGAGTCCATGCTTTCGTCTTGTTGTCTTCTACAAAACGTCATAAGTTTTTTTCCAATTTCCTCTCAATTACTGACTTTTTTCTGTCTTTGCTTCTTCCGAGTCTCTTCATGATTGATTCGACTTATCTTGCAATAACTTCCACATGATTTGTATTTCATCCTTCCATGTGTATTATCTAATGATATCAATTCTTATCTTGTTGTTCTTCCATAGGTATAGTTCTTCTTGGAACACATTATCTTCCAAGAGATAGATATACAAGATGTGTACAGAGACGATGCAAACAAGATATGTATAAGAAATGAGAAGAGTTTTGTTACCTTTAGAAGAATAAGTCTCTTCCATCCTGCTTAGTCTTCTTTGTAGGTTCTTTTTCTTTGGCAATTGATGCTTCGTGCTTCTCCTTCCTTTTCTTTAGCTCGGGACAATGATTCTTGTAGTGTCTATACTTTCAACAGTTGAAGCATTGTACTTCTGAAATGTCTTTCTCTTGATTTGGCTTCTTCCTTGAACCAAACTTTCTTTTGTTCCTGAAGTTCTTGAATCTTGTTGTGAAGGCTTGATGAACGTACTTCTTTTGGGGTTTCTCTTTTGCATTGATCCTTGATTCTTCTTGAGCACAACAAGTCCAAAGTTCTTCAAATGTCGGATACTCCTTTCTTGTGTTCATGCTTGCGGCAAATGCATCCCACGTCTTAGGAAGACCATTGAGTACTATGTTTACGAACTCCTTCTCTGAGATGATCTCTTAAATAGCTTGTAGTTGATCTCTTAACTGAGAGATTCTCACAAAGTATGATGTTATGTTGTCGTCATCATTCATCTTCATGTCACAGAGCTCATTCTTCAAACTCATTACTTGTCCAATGTTTCTAACTGAGAAGAGATTTGTTAAGGCATCATACATCTTCTTCGATGAGTCAAGATGGGAGATGTAGGGTATCAAGTGGTCTTTTATAGATTCCACTATGATACTCATAGCATTGATATCACTGTCTTTGAACTTCTCCATAGCTGCAACGTTCTGTGGTTCCTTCTTTTTTCCTTCTTCAAACTCTGGCTTCACGATCTTTCCTTTCACAATATCCAACACTTTATTCTTGGCAAGGATGAGGTCAATCCTTGTCTTCCATGCTCTGAAGTTAGAGGCTCCATCTAACTTGTTCTTTGACTTCATAGAATAAGTCATGGCTGCTTTGACTTGGTCAAACCCTAGATTTGACCACAAACTCAAACTTCACGTCTTGGCTTGCTGGGAGTATCAGGAGATGCGCTAGGCTAGAGCACACTAATCTATCCAGAGATTAGGTCAATCCATTCACTTAAGGTGCCTCAATAAGAGGATTAGGGTGTCTGCAACTGCTCCTGCTACTAACCCTAGCAACAATGTCTTGGAAGTTGCTTCTGCTAGTAACCCTAGTGGCAGTTCCTCAACGAGCTCAATATCCTGGCGGCTATATTTCCTTCCAGCGTTTAGACTGAATGAAGAAGTTGTGGGCCCATAACCTGTTAGAATATGAAAGATGTGTGCTCGTTTTACCATTGACAATACCATTATCACCCAACCATAGGCCGAACCCACCCTCCAAGCACCTTAACCTTAACAGAGAATCACTCTGGAAGCAAACCTTAGGCTAGATAGCCAAACAAAGGGTAGCACACCTTTCCCCAAGGATAGCGCACCAATAAGAGCTGATCAAATAGTCCAAACCCTAGCCAAGAGATAGTCCAGGCCAAAACGTAACTGATAGCTGCAGCAGCTGCACCAACAACTCTCCTCCAAACCTACACACAAGACTGCAATTGCACTGCACAAAACTGGCTCTCTACAACTGCTGAGATGTGTCAAATGAGAGACTGGCACCATGTATTTATAGTGGTTCTGGCAGACTTATTGGCGCCGACTTCTTATTCTGGATATCTGTCTGTTCAGTATATTATTATTTTTTCTGGCCGACTTCTTCTCTTGGAGGCTAATAACCTAATATAAATTATCTTCTTGAGCTGACAAGTCTTCTAGGGTTATTAGCCAACTCATTAGGGTTTCTTCTTGCTTCCTGGAGTATTCCATTCTTGTCAGGTTCACACGTGGAGGTAAATACCTCCCGCAACTACCATAATATCAACACATACAACATGTAATACAAACTCATGCAACTAACAACAATTCTAAATTTGTGTATGCATATTAATTAAGCATGCCCCTCAACACTCGGACATAAATACCACCCAACCATAGACTTGTTGCTCCAGTTCTCAGCAACAAGTCACCCCCGAGCTGGGGATAGGAATCCACAAGAAGGTGGTTCCTAAGGCTAACTACCATCCCCTCACATCAAACTAATTCTTACAACCATTCCAATCCACTAGCTCTTTTCCCCTTCAACCTGCACAACCCAAGGAATGGGATGCCCTTCTCTACCACGCAGTCCCTTAGGCTATCCCACTTCCCTCCAAGGCTCCAACACAAGCTGGCCAGGAAATCGCTCTACTAAGAACTCCAGGAATTTATAGTTGCAATATGAATTTTCACAATTTACTTGGTCACTTTGCAACTTTCTTGCACAATTATAGCTCCAACAAGTTGTCTTACGTGCCCATCATGGCTACGCCCAAGCTCCAACACTCATAACTCTCTTTTTCTCTTTTTCCCACGTTGTAAAAGGCATCTTCTTCGCCCATTCGAAATTTATTTTACCCATGCAAGTTGACTCTCACATTCCCCAATGTTGATTGTACTCAATCCCATGCTCTCAATAACTATGTGAGGTGACTCTCTGCACCCACCCTCTTACATGTATTCAATGAATGGGGCTTTGAAACACTCAAAAGAGAAAATAGAAGATTCGTACAAAAACATAATTTAAAAAAGGTAGTTTGGGATTAATAGACATGAATAATTCGTCCCCTTTTGTGGAAACTTAGCCCTCATGACTCCATTTGTGTCCCTCTAAAGCTGGTGTTACATTTTATTTTTTTATTTTTCGATATACAATACTTACATATTACATTACTCAGCCCATGTCCATACATCATATTGACAATATACATCATTAAATCAAGGAAACTTAGCCTTGATGCCTCCAATTCAGTGATTTGGTTAGGCTCTATGGATTGCCTCTAGCTCAAAATTTCAAGCAATGTGGGTTTATGGTCTTTGATCTAAGCTTTGCGACCTACCCTTGGCTTTGATTCAACAATGTGGGTCATCATCGAATTGGGCGTTGATTAGTAGTATTTCCCATGGCTCAAAATCCTGGTATGTTTTAAGCTCATGGATTTTCTCATCGTGTAGAATCAAGTTCAAATGCAAAGTTTGGTTAAGGATAGAGGGCCACAAGCACACTAAATGTTGTGTACCTTGTGAAATCTCGAACCTTCATAATGTTTAGCGAATGAGTGCTTGTTTGACAGATGATTTACAAGTGGTCTTTTCTCATTATAGTTATAGAATGGCAAGTCAAATTGAAACTCAAATATCCCAAGGATAAAGAATTATCAAAATTTGTCGCTTGTCAAAGAAGGGAAATAGAGAAATTGGAAGTAAACTTCAATATGCTTTATCAACTAGTCTTGGGTCTTGCTATGAGCTCACATTCTCTAGTCACCACTCCAAAATATCCATCAGTTCTATTCGAGTTGTGGTTAAGATGATGACACTATTCAATGAACACAAGGAGACGTGACAACAAAAAATGTGGATTTGGAATACAATCTTTCAGCAAACACCAAACAGGAAACCCTTAGTGGGCATGTCTTTTTCTAAGTCCAGGTTTTTAAATGCACTGCAAGGTAGTTTTGTTACTAGCCCAGTTTATTAGGGATTACACCAATGGGCCCTATAGTTATATTATAGGAATGTAAGAACAACTCAGATAGTAGGCACTGATTTTGAAATTATGGATCTTTATGAAACCCTGATATCAGTTATTATAAATTTCGTTTTGTATTAACTCACTATATAATCCGACCATAGCGATCTTTTAATACAAATGATAACCATTTCAGTTTTTTTTAAATAATTTTAATATTATCTATTGATTTGGAGAACAAAATAATAAGAGTTTAATGCCTTTTAAATATCTCAACCCTTGAGAAATTAGGGTTAACCAAATTGCAAGATCCTAACAATTGCCTAAACATCTTACCAAATGTCCGATTAAAACTCTCTATCGTATTTCCATTAATATAAAATCTGGCATTACAAAAATTCCTGCAGACAACCTTGGAACCAAAAGACAAACTGAGCAGAAATAGTTTATTGTCAGACATCTCACCAAATAGAACGGCCAAAGCAATATAATGAATGGCATAATCGATAACTAGGCCAGATAAAATGGTGGACCATCAAAATTAATCAAAACATATACAAAGGAATGTCAAGCATGTGCACAGATGTGCCGATCCATTATTTAAGCACTGATACAAACGATGGACAGCAATAACACTCTGGAGAAACAATAAAAGAATGCTTCTATCAATTGTGATGAAAGCGTACAACAACACAAGTGACATTATCTACACTGCCTTTTCGAAATGCTTCATCTGTGAGTCTTTTTGCAGCATGTTCAGGATCCTCAATAAACCGAATCATAGCAACAGCTTCCTGTGGAGAGTAGCAATGAGCAAAGAAACTCACCAGATTAGAAGCATTATTGCTATTCGCCACCTAAATAGCAAAGTCATTTCTCTCCAGACTAAATAAACCTCTTAAAGAATCAAATCTACTGAATCTTTGGATATCGTCAAAAAATGATCAAGTTACACAAACCTGATTAGAAACAACATCCCATAATCCGTCACTTGCCATGATGAAAAATTCAACACCATCATTAATGATCTCTTCCTGTGAGTTCACATCAGATAATATTGTCATAGGCAAGATAAGACTCTCTAAAAGAATCATCATAAAGAAGCTGAAATAAGAACTGAAGACTAGCTTTTCAGCTCCTTGATAACGAATAGTGCTAGAGGACATAATCCATAGTTAACCTGAAGTCAAATGAAACAAGTGACATCTTCAATTCCGACATGATATTTCCATCATAACAATAGAGATGGTCCCGTGACTATCCCCATTACATATCAGACAGTAGCCTGTAGTCACTCGGCAGGGCAGTTCAAAAAGGAATGCCAGGATATTTTATTCCATGGAAGAATTGTTCTCAGGTAATAATAGGAAGTTAGCTTTCTGAAATTTTGGTAAAACTAGTAATTTCAATTGTAAAGCATATTGAGGCAACCAAAATGCAACTTTACGGAATCTAGTCATTTATGATTTATTATTCAAATAGAATGGCAACATTTCTCTGAAGTAAATTTTTATCCTCTTCATATATCACAAAATTATCACAGATGAGCCTTGAATTTTTGCTCTTTGCCGTATGTTTTTGGCCTTCAATCCTCAAGAATTGATGCCGACACAATATGACAACCGGAGCGAAAACTATATCTTGTGGAAAAAAGGATAATTATTTGTTAAGTGCTTTGTGTAGATACCCCTCAAACCTCTGCATTTCCGAACTGATCCCCAATCTGGAATAGGGCAAGCAAAGGGGCCAGTCTTATCTCAGCACTTGGCTTTTGGGAGATCTGAAAGGAAGATCAGCCCTTCTATGGCAGGAATCATGGAACCAGTTTTCTCTACCCAAATAAATATTTAATATTCAGGTAGACTAAGAAATGGAAGACAATTTATGAGGTAAATTTGTGAGCCAATTTTGGAAGACTTGGAAAGTCATTCCACATCATAATATCCCCTTTTTTTCAAGAAATGGGCATCCCCAAGTTTGTGAAACATGAGAATGGCAATGGACCAAAAAAAACCAACGAAGGACAGAATTAACAAAAAGACAACTAATTATTGAAGAAGGTCCAGATATCCTCAGATGGGGACATTCATGGATCGGGAGAATTGGTCAAGAAGGCCTATAACTTACCAATGGAAAACCATCACATGGGAGATTGAAACTTAAACTGGAATAAAATTTGGAACCTTGACCAATGGCCCAAAATCTCCACCTTTCTCTAGTAGTTGTCATGGAGATGACACATAACAGGGGATATATAAATTGCAAACAAGGATTTATGGTACCTTCCCGGTGTGTAATGTGCTATAGTGATGTTAAAATCCTGGATCACTTATTCATACAATGCCCCATTCTTCAATCAATGTGGTCACGGATTCGAAGAGGAATGAGATGTGACATCCCCATCCAGGGGGTCATAACAAGGTTTATTAGTAATTGATCAAAATCAACTTCAAATCTACAGTCGGAGCAAGGATGTGAGCAGTTACTCAAAGAATGGAAGACATGGAAAATTTTGATAGAACATGACAGGAGGATTTTCCAAGACAAAAAGAAATCTCCTAGGCAAGTCCAAAGAGAATAGACAAGAATATAGCCAAGGTCGTCCTGAACAAACAATTGAAGGATAAGGATTTAAAAATGTGTTAGAAGACGGAAAATTGGCATATTTAGGCATCTTGATTCGATTCTTACCCTGGGTCACTTATTCATACAATGCCCCATTCTTCAATAAATGTGGGCATGGATTTGAAGAAAAATGAGATGTGACATCGTCACATCCCCATCCAGGGGAACATAACAAGGTTTGTTAGTAACTGATCGAAACTCAACTTCAAATCTTCAAAATCTTCAGTCCAAGCAAGGATGTGGGCAGTCATTCATGTTGAAGATTTGCAACTTTGGGGAAGTCATTCTCCACAAGAAAGTACAAGAAGACCCATCTACACCATTACAGAAAGAAGCCCCAGGAAGAGAAGTTGGCCCCACCGGTAAAAGAAAAAAAATAATAAAATAATTTGAAGACCTAGCCCTTAAATCCCCACCAATAACTTAGCCAAAGTTTTAGATCTAGGTAAGGTGCTAGACCTGGCCCTTAAACTAACTATCAAAGATCTTATAATTGAAGGAGACTCTCTCAACTTTTAAGTAATCACAGAAAATGTCAAAAGATTCACAACAGATATTTCCAAGTTCAAGGTATCAGAGTATTCATTAAAATTGTGGGGATGGTATTTAGGCCTAAGTTCATTACCAGACTAGCTGAGATGTTAGAACAGTGATTACATAATCAAACTGTAATTTGGGGTACTCAAAGCAAAACACCTGGATCTAAGATGCTTGTTTCTTAAAGTGATATGACAGTATATAGATCAACCATAAAACTTAGGTTTCTACCCAGAGAAGTGAAGCTATTTATACCCGAATTTCCGGTACAGCAACAACATACTGCTTCAAAAGCCTGTCCCCAAATGCCCGTGAGACAGCTAGTACACCCGCAACGCGCCATGTGCCTGCATTTATGTACAACATGATTTATGCATTCACAGATAAAGGAAGTCACATCAAATTGTCCCCGACCCGGTAAATGAAAAGACAGTACTTTCTTAGACAAATTTTAGGTAGTGTGGAAATATATTAGTAATTTACCAGCCCACATGACAAATCCTCCAGCATCCTCGATTCGCTTTCGCTCATCACTTTGATTAGGTTTATGGTCCCTCGAAAGAGCAACAGCTGGTGCCATGAACTAATACAGTTAGATTCAAGTTGAGAACGACATAGAAGTGAATGAGTACAATACAACATTACTTATTGGGCAAAGGATAGAGATCTCGCACCATACCTTTGTGAATAATCAGTAGTGCATGTGTGAATAAACATGTTATACACTTAGTAGTAGTAAAATCAGAGATGCGTTTGCATCATATTAAAAAACAAAATTAAAATAGAAGATGAATTAACTCAAAAGCAAACATAAGGATTTTGAAAAACTGTTAAAAATTTTACCGCTGAAAATCTAAGTAAATAAGGCGGTGGTTCATATTCTGTGGAAAATCGAACGTTTCCATATGTATACATATGTATGTATGAATATATATTGTAATATATGGATTCTGCTTTAGTATCAATTTGTGCAGTTTGTTATTCATTTAATTTTCTCTCCCTCTTGGATGGACACCATGGTATCAGAACAGATCCAGTAGGAAAGAGGGAATAGGGCACATCTACGGATCTAAAGAAGAGATATCGGCATCTGCATTCCCATGCTATTCGGCCTGAAATGGAGACCTGCAGATCCTCAGCAGCAGCTGTTTACATTGTTATTCTTCTGTTGGCCTTCTTTCTGGGCTTCACCTCCGCTGCAGATAGGAAAAGCATGGCAGCTCCCAGTCCCAGTCCAGGCATGGAAGCCGGCAGAACCTCTCTGGCCTATGTTCCCACTGTTGTCGCGGCTCTTTTTTGGGTGTACCGTTTCCTTCCTCTAAGCAACTCAATTCAGTAGAAGAACGGGAAGAGGGAGAGGGATTTTAGCTCGAGTGTTCATGTGCTGCTTTGGGAGAGCTGTCTTGATGGAATAGAGGTTTCCCTGGTTTTTTCAGGCAAAGTGACTGAAATTAATATGAAGCTGTATGCTCATGGTTCTGCGGCCTGCCCATATTATTCCGTATTGATGTTTTTAGGTAGCGACCTCATTTAAATGAGATTTGTTGTTGAAAAAAAAGATAAAGGGGAAGATAGGCAACAATAGCTTGGATGAAAAGGTAGAGTATGAGTTTCATATTGTTTAAGAAGAATGAATCTCCAAATGATGAAGCGCCGTTTGCAATTGTTAGTAGTGACAAGTTGTTTTGAGGTGTGAAGAATCAGCAATGTATATTTGTATAGGTGACTGGCCTGCCTTCAAGTGTAAGGACATTTGGGATGTTCAAAGGTTTTACTTAAATAAGTTTTGTAGTTGTGGATAAACTAAAAATCGTGACTTCCAATTGTGGAATAGAAAGAAAGAAGGAAAGAAAGTATTTTTAACGTCCACGAGGCTAAAAATAGCCTATGGGACAGATTGCCTTTCCATCTGGCTTTTGTATTCAGCCCTTTTCCTGTGAAGTTTTATAATAACTGCTCCCAACTTCTCGACAAACTCTTCGTTGAATAGATTATCCCAAGAACTAGCTGCCAGAATACCTGCATAATTTTCCCTGCTGTCTTTAAAGACCTCACATTCTAAAATGAAATGTTTTTTTGTTTCCACTTTTTCGGAAGAGCACAAAATACATACTCTTTCCTCCCACATTTCTTTTGGCCTTTTCCAGCGCCCTATTTCACAACGGAGTTGATGAGAATTAGTCCTTAATTGAGCAATAAGAATTTTAGATCTCCAAGAAATATTGGCCCCTATGTACGCCTTTTGCTGATGGTTATGAGTGGGGTTAAACTCTTCAATGTAGTACTTCTTCTTTCTCCCTAGCTCTTTCTCCCAAGTACGTTTGTGGAACTTATCCATAACAAAAGTTTTTATCTCTT
Organism: Picea mariana; assembly: GCA_032191745.1. Taxonomy (NCBI): domain Eukaryota; kingdom Viridiplantae; phylum Streptophyta; class Pinopsida; order Pinales; family Pinaceae; genus Picea; species Picea mariana. The sequence goes on along the minus strand of JASDQU010440307.1, from coordinate 8,384 downwards.
TACTNTTTGTAGGACACATGCTCAAGCAAATGCCCCATTTACTAAACCATTTGTTATTTTGCCGCATCCAAGTCTTCTTTCTTTTGCACAATCTGTCACTAAACACAACCTTAGGCCATCTACCCTCTTCCATTTGCTCAATTTTTTTCAAATACCTTATGACTTGCACCATAGCAATTGCTTCAATAGGAGCAGCCCCTGTTTCATTTAACAGGATAGCATAAGGAACTGCACTTTTAATTTTGAATTTGTTTGTAATCAAACGCTTCTGAATTTTCTCAATTTGTTTCCACTGCATCTCAGTTGTGCTGCTGGCCCACAGTTCACAACTGTAGAGAATCACCGGAATCATTAGAAGCCCAAAAAGAGTTAGAGTGGTTTTCCAGTCCCACAAATCTGCCTCTCTACACCTGTTTTGAAAAGCATAAAATGCTTTCCAACCCCCTAAAGTTCTTTTCTTTCTACAACCATCCCAACTTAAATTTCTGTTGAAGTCAATTCCGAGGTATTTGTAGTCTGCAACTTCTTCCATAATGTTGCCTTCAAAGTAGAACTTATGCTGGTTATGCTTTCTTTTGTTAGAGAAAACCACTACTTTCGTTTTACTAATATTGACTTGTATCCCCACCCTTCTACAAAAATGCTCAAGAGAACATAAGTGCTCTTGCAAACCAAGAGCCGATTTAACAATCAATATAAGGTCATCTGTGTACAAAAGAAGCCTTATAATGAACTTGCCCAAATGGATACCATCACCCCCTTGCGAATTTAGCCACTCTTCAAGTCTGTCAATATATAACCCAAAAAGGGTAGGAGACAATGGGCAACCTTGCTTGACCCCGATATCGCTTCTAAAACTTTCAGAGATCCTGCTGAAGTTCTAATTTTGACTTTCACCTCTTCATACAGCCTATGCACAACTACTCTCAAATGCCTGGGAATCCCGAGTTCCTCCATTTTACCCCAAAGCTTATCCCTAGGAACTGTGTCAAAGGCTTTTCTGAAATCAACAAAGCAACAAAAAACTTCTTCCTTTTTTCCCAAACTTTTTCAATGATGTGCCTTAAAGTTATGCAATGATCAACTGTGGAATGTTTAGGTCTAAAACCTGCTTGCCCTTTAGCACGTTTATCTCTTTCTTCTGCCCACTTGCTGATTTTCTTTTCTAACATGCTTCCAAATAACTTTGCAAACAAGGGGTTTATCATTATGGTTCTATAATTGGAGGGATTATTGACGTCACCACTCTTGAAAAGAGGTATTGCCATACTAGTTGTCCAATCTGTGGGGAACCCCTGCTATATGATGTTGTTGAAAATTTTTGTGATGTGAGGTGAAAGAATTTTTAAGCCCCACTTTAGATACTCTGCTTGGAGTTCATCTAAGTCTTTTGCTTTTCCAGCGCCCAACCTCTTGATACCCATCTCTACCTCTTGCACCGTGAAGAGTTTTGTGTCTGTGTTGACCAAGGGAGGAGTGTCAACCTTGGGATCCTGCTCATAAAGTTGTCTTGCATAGTTGAACCATTTAGAAGTTGTAATGTTGTTTTCAGTGTGCACCTTTTTCAGTTGGAACTCCTTCCAGAATAGTTTGGGGTTATTTTTCCCAAGGGATATTAGTTCTTCTCTCCTCGAAACCATGAAATCAGTGTTTTTCTTTCTTACTATCTACTTGTAAGCTTTGAGCTTTATGTTATCCTTGTCTGATTCCTTCCACCTTCTCCTTGCCGATTCCTTCCACCTTCTCCTTGCCTTTTTGCATTCCTCGTCAAACCAAGCATTAACCGAAAAACAATTTGTTTCAGACTTCTTAATTTTTGCTCTTTTGCACTCAGCAAGTGCGCTTTGAATTAAATGTGTTAATCCGTGACTATGAGGGCCATGAAATGAGATTTTCTCCTTCTCGAAGAGCCTCTCTAACGTTTTTTTGAAGGCATTACAATTCTCTGGAGTTAAAAGAATTCTGCCATTTGGGGGATTTTGTTGAACACACTGAGTTTTTGACCCTAATTGCTTCTTTCCGGTCCAAGAGAAACTTAAATAAATTGGCTTGTGATCTGATTTTAAGTCCCAAATTTGATCTTCAATCAGCACTTCCTCCATTTTTCCACACAAACTATGCGAGCAAATTGCATAATCTACTACACTTGATCCATTGTAAGTATTGCAAGTGAAATTACCGGACTTTTTCCATCTAGTCAAACCTAGTCAAACCCATCTAGTCAAACCTAGATGGCAAGCCTATTGTGAAGCACATGTGGATAAGCCTATTGTGAAGCACATGTGGATTATTGTTGGAGAGGAGGTGCACCCAATTCAATATTGTTTTTAGTTTTGTATCTCCAAAGGGGATTCGATGTATTTATAGTTTAATGCTTATTTGTGAGGGAGCCCAAGGTAATTGAATATTAGCTGAAAAGAGAGTATTAAAAATATTACAGTTTCACATCCAACCAACTGGTACTTTATTTATTTATATTATTAAATAAAGGGATGGTTCATATATACATATTGTAATATATGGACAACATAAATTTATGCAATTTGATTTTCATTTAATTTTTTCACTCTTCATAAATGATGGATTGGGATTTGTACTATTATTAGTTAACTTTTGGAGTTACTCCAAAAGTGTTTACACCATGTTTGGGGTGTTGCATGAGATTTGGGGTATATGGTGTATGTTCAGCCCCTAGATGGTTTGAGATAGATTGGAAAATGAGAGATAGTTCTTGATGGATTTTCATAGTTGAAATAGCTTGCTTAGTGGATGCTTGACCTCAGATGGTTGTTGGCTTAGTGTTTTTCCTTTAGACATTGAAGTTCTCTTGACAATTGGTGGATGCCCTTCATTGGGACCCCATGAAGGATCCACTTGCTCGAAGAGCGCCCTACATGGGATGAGCAATGTTATGCAGCTTAGAGGAGGGCATCAAGCCTTACTTGGCATGTGGCAACTTGGATTCTTGTTTGGAGGATTGTAGATGGCTTGGGGATTCTCGAGGCTTCAATAGTATTTTTGCAAGGGTAACTAACCTAGTGGAGTACATTGCTTGGGAGGATCAATGGAGTCCATGGAGACTTGTGATGGAGGGATGTGGACTTGCCTTGTGTAGCTACATCACCTTGGAGCCATTATTGTGCATGACTTCGCCTTGGAGAATGACACAAGTACTTCAAAATGTAGTGTCTTGCTTGTGTTGGCCTACAAGTGCTCATTATAGGTTGCTAGTAAGAGCTAAGGCCTACATTGTATTGTTGGCCTCCCTTACCTCTCATAAATAAAGGATGGAGAGAGTCTTTCCATTCATATATGTTCACTCACTCACTTGTATTAACTCTTGTGATGAAATGTGACTTAGAAAAGAGTGTGCACAAGCTTCTCTCTCTCTCTCTCTAAAGTCTTCACATGTGCTCTCTCTCTCTAAAGTCTTCACATGTGCTCTCTCTCTTTCTCTTAGCTAGGGTTTCTTGGTCTTTGTGGAGCATCTTGGAAGTTTAGGGTTAGGGTTTATCCCTTGGAGATCGAAGATTAGGGTTTTGTGATAAAACCCTAGGGTGGAATTGTGAAGAAGAGGAGATGGCATCTTGCACTAGAGGATGTGTTGGAGTGATTCTTGCACATGGGATCTTCTTGGTTGCTACAGTTTTGTTGATTTCCCCTAGCTAGGATTTGAAGAGCTAAGAGGATTTGTACTATCAATGAGAGAAGGCTATGGTATGTAAATGTACTTCACCTTGATCATATTAATGAAGTTTCCAACTATCCAAAACTTGTGCAATTTCCAGATTTTATTTTCATCTATATATGTTTTTTATGCATTGTTATTTACAGCCATATAAGTCTTGTTGATTTGATAGGTAAAAGGACATTGTTAAGTGATTTGAGATCTAAGTGAAGAATATAAGGGGCTGATTTTACTGCTAGTATTGTTGTTATTACTAGTATAAAAGAGTATTTTCATATCTAGTTATTAGGTGATAAATTCGCCTAAAAGGGTTGAAACTTATCCCTTTGGTTTGGTATCTTTTTTTCTTGAATCGCCAATAAGTTTGGGTTGTTTGGAAGTGAAACATTGTACTCTTTCCGTCGTTGTTTTGTACCTTGTTTTACAACATCCCTAAGGCTAAAATTTCACAAGGCTAAGATCCCAGAAACCTTCTATGTTGAAGGTGAAATTTCTTTTTTGCATTAAATTTTGAATTCCAAGAGAAGTCCACATGGAAGGAAGCCAAAGCAAGGAGAATCATTCTTCATTCTATGAAGGATCATTTCATCTCACACATTTCAAATGTTTGATTCTTTGGTTGAGTTATTTCAAAACTCTTGTGTTTCTCGATGGTTTCTCTTGCGAGACCAACCTTCAATCATTTGCATGAGCAAAGCAAATAATATGGTGAGCTACTTGACCAGGATCAGTTGGCAGCCATTGGAACTAAGGTGGAGGATCGGGAGTTAGTGTCCATTGCCCTAAAGGTGTCTTTGTTCAGGGTGTTTGTGCTTGAGAAAATGTACCAAAGTTTCCCAAGCTTCGGGTTGATCTTGTGCAGAAAGAAATCAGACTGTAGTCTTATTTGGAACAGGGAGGGGAAGTAGATGCTATTGGTCTCATCGAGAAGAAGAAGAATAGCAAGAAGGACTTCAAGAACAAAGATAGGATAGATATAGGAAAGAAAGACTTGAGTAAGGTGATGTGCCTCTAATCATGAGATGGGACATTATGTAGGATAGTGTCCACTGAAGAAGAATGTTATGAACATAAAAATACATATAAATAGGTAATAATTAATTGTGTTGGCTAGCTGTTCTACGAAATGGTTTTTTTTCGCCGGAATCCGATGATATAAATTTACACGAATCACTATTTTTTGTTGTTCAAAATCCATTTCTGAATGCAGGAATAGATTCAGCATGCTGAAAAACTCTAGGGGCACTCGGATTATACATAAATAATCACTCAAATCTACGAATCCAACAATTTCTCGCCAGATTTCAGGTAAATATCCCCGGAAAAAATCATCATTTTGTAAAAACCTTTATCCTACAGCATAATTAATAATATAAATAACTAATGATTAATAATTAATTATGAAGAGACGTGACATATGAAAGGTCATGTCTCTTATGAAAGGGCACCCCTGTGTGGGTATATATATACAAGCCCTCATCCTCGTTGTAATGTCATCTCATTCATATCATATTCTTATACATTATTATTAAATATATTTACTATCCTTAAATGGATTATTGTGTACTGTCCTATTTATATTAGATATTTACATAGTGAACCACCTTAGTTCACCACAATGGTATCAAAGCTTTGTTTTTCTGATCTTGGCCATTGGCTGATTTGGGTTTTAGCCAACCTCCAATTCTTAGAGTTTCTTTGATCTGGTCTTTGACCACAATCGAGCTTTTGGCCATTAAAAGTTCCAATTCCGTCGAGTGCAAAATTCCGTGAAAAATAGAAAGAATTACTCCGTTGAAAAAATACCAAAAAAAAAGCTACAAATAAAAAATATATATATATATAGGTCCGCTACAAATTTAAAGGAAAAAAAAAAGACAAAGTAATCCTATTGAGATATGCGGTAACAGCTGCCAAAGAATTACAGTTGTAAGGCTCTAAAAAGGATTGTGAATCTAGGAGGAGATGCCATTATAACTTCTAAAAATAGCCAAATCAAAGACGTCATTAAAAAACACTGCATGTGCCCTTAATCTATTGAGGATTGAGAAGAGTTGTGACTATGTGGATTAGGTTGCCAATTGAACGCCACCACTCGCGCAACAATCTTACAAAGGTTCTATTACATTCTGGTGATCGTGCCAATATCGAGGTATTACACCATCATTGTCACCACACATGCAGACTATATGAGATATTAAGCAACATGTAATACCAGGTCGACATTGGTTGCAACGTTTAAAGCCCGGTTGTAACCCTTCGTGGGTTCGTGGTTAAATAAGCAAGTTGTAAATACCAAACAAGTAATAAAGGTTGTGACTATTTTCATCAATCGTTGTTATAATAAGTTAAAAGCGGATCATTAGATCACAAGGAAATTATAGTATAATCGCTATAACTTTGCGAAAGTGAGTTGGTCAGACTGCTGGCAATTGAGATTATTATGAGTCGTGGTCAATAGTTGATGTGTAAGAATTAAAACGTCAAGGGTTAACATTGTTAGAATTAGGGCAGTAAAACAGAACTGAATTGTCTTTTTAAAATTTCAGTGAGAATAACAATTAAGTCTTATATTTAGAAAACAAAACTACACTGCTTGAACAGAAAAAACAAACATGTGTGCTGAGATCTAAGCTAGTTTAGATATTAGCTAAATAGTAGATCTAGAATAAACATCAATTCTAATCTACAATGCTGGTGTAAATCTTGTACAGATCTAAACTCAAAATAAACAGAAATCTGGTCATGAGCAATATAACAAACTTCAGAAACAAGGAATAAGAACCAAACTCAAAATAATGTCCAGATCTAAAAAAGGTAAACTGCTCTAATCTATGTAAGTAGATAGACAGTAGATCTCATTAATGAAAAACTTCAGAAAGTAAATGACAACTTACAGATCTGACTGTAAGATCTTACCTGGAACCTTACCTCAAATTTCTGAAGGTAAGCAGCCACACATAGGTGTTGTAGATCACTGAAAATATGCTCAGAAAAAGTTTAGTTCATAGATCTACCATATAGGTTAGATCTCTTGCCAAGAAATGAATGGAATTTCTTGCCACTAGTAAAAAAAAAACACATACAGAAAATTTTGTGTTTAAACCCTTATGCTCACAGAAAAACTTCAAGCACCCAAACCCCAACAAGAAGGATTAGCTGTAGCTAAAAACTAGAGGTTAGATCTGTGGAGAGAGGCCACAGTTCATGCAGAAAAGAGGTTAGAAAGGTCACAGTCCAGGCAGGAAACAAAACAGGGGTAAGGAGCGCCACGACTCAACAGGAAGGGAGCCGAACTACCACAGCAAAGAGCCTCAAGGTCCAAGCTTACCACAGCAGCCACACAGCAAGAAGTCAAGGGCCGAACCACCACAACAGAACCTCAAGGGCCAAGCCACCACAGCAAAATCTCAAGGTCGAACCACCATAGCAAAATCCTCAAGGGTCGCACCACTACAGTAAATCCACAAGCAGCAGTTGCAAGAAAGGGGGCCGCAGTAAGATAAGGAGAGATCTGCTCACCTAGGAGGATAGCTCAAGAGCATAGAAAAAGTAATGAGGTAAGGGGGGGAATAGACCTCTATTTATACTTTTAGGCTAGGGTAGAAAATAAGGGTAGTAATAATTAAAGTAATTATTAAAAATAACATGTTTAAATTAATTAATTTAAACATGTTATAATTAACATTTTAATTAATACTTTACTTTAACCCTTGAGACAAAAAACAAAAACCCCAAACAAACACAAGAAAGGGTAAAGGGGGTTTAGGTGGGATTACATAGTGGCAATACTTGTCCATTCATTTTCAAGGTGACCTTATTAACTTTATCATCATTTCATATGGGATACATCCCTTATGTGGTCATGCCCACCTTCAAGGAGGGTCATACACCAACAAAGCACCTGATCAAGGATCAAGTTGCCCCAAAACATTTTTGGGGTCTTATCCACCAAGGTACAAGATCAAGGATCAACCCATGCCCCAGGCATGGGTACCCTGGACCATGTCTAGGGGCCTTAGACATATCTAGGGGCTTTAACTGCTTCGTCCAAAACCAAGAACCCTAGTCATATATTGGGGGCCCTCTCAGGGGTCTTTACTGCTTGGTCCCAGACCTAGAACCCCAGTCATATACTGGGGGCCCTGTTATCCCCGATATCTAGGGATAACTAGGAGATCATGTCTAGGCCCACAGGTCCTAGACATGGAGTACCGAGAGCAGGATTGACCTGAGCATGGCCCTGGACGGCCCATCTTTCTTCTTCTTCACCAGATTTGTCCTGTCAGCAGCAGCAGCTTCCATCACCATCGGCTTGGATTTGCATCAGAGAGGACTCTTGCTCCGTGAGGTAATTGGTCCGAGGTATCATGGTATATGTCATGTTTGATCATTATAACCTTCTTATATATGCATTAGGTTCCTTTCATTTCTGATGACTGCTTGGATCTTACACTAATCCACTTGACCATTGTTGGGGTGATTGATGGGGTGACTTAGCAAGCTTCTATTCATGGGTTTTGGTTAGCCACCAAAGGGGATTTGCAGAGCCATCGTCCGCTCCCACCATTTTATCATATTTACATCTTATACCCCGCACATCCATCCCATTCCCCTAGTCTGGCCATTAGGATGACCTTTGAGGGCTACACTTTGTCTTGTGGGAAGAAGGGGCTAAAGGCCCAGGGGGTAAAAG
>JASDQU010440306.1:41396-74915 GCA_032191745.1 Picea mariana | reverse complement strand
GACATCATCCAGACTAGATGTAATGCAGGAAGTTGGGCAGGTGGCATGATTTCAAGAAGAACCAAAGGAATCACATGTATTAGCAGTGAAGATGATTTTCAAATATGTCAAAGGAACAAAAGAGTTTGGATTATGGTATCCAAAAGGAAAGGATCTATCACTTATTGCCTACACATATGTAGATTGGGTAGGTTGCATTGGTCACCGATGAAGCACCAATGGAGAAACATTCTACTTGGGTGAGTGTTTAGTATCTTGGCTAAGCAATAAACAATCATCAATATCTTTATCTACAATCGAAGCAGATTATATTGCAGGAAGAGGATGTTGTACTCAGGTTCTATGGATGAAACAAACCTTGAAAAATATACATGTTGAGTATGTTGAGGCCATTCCAATCTATTGTGATAATACAAGTGCCATCAATATCTCAAAGAACCTGGTGATACGCTCCAAGACAAAGCAAATTCCAATAAAGTATCACTTTCTATGAGAACCATTTGTAGAGAAGAACATCAGAGTTGAATATGTGGGCACAAAAGGATAAGTGGCACACATCTTTACAAAATTGCTTCCAAGGGAAGCCTTTGAGTATCTTCGAGTATCTTCTCCAAAGACTCGAAGTAATTTCTACTCCAAAATCAATGCTTTTGAATGCTTATCTTATATGTCTTAGATTTACATGAGAAAGCACCATAAAGAGGACGGTTCATGTTTGAGGATCAGTTTCAGCAAGATTTAAGTCAGGGGGAGCATCCCCAAGGAAAGTTCAGTTAGGGGGAGCAGCGCCGGATGGAAATATACCTTTTCCATTGATGACAAAGGGGAAGAGATTTATCATATGCAAAGGTAAATGTTTGGAAAAAGAGCACAGAAGCATGGTTCTAGGGGAGCAATGGTCATAGGGGGAGCATGAGTGATATGAATTCAATACTGCATCAAAGTGTTTTCATCAATGCCAAAGGGGGATATTGTTGTTTAATTAGGTTGGTTGTCATTGATGTCAACCATTAAAGAAAGTTTGGTAGCAAATTCTGGTAGCATAAACGTTTGGGTAATGGACCCAAGTTTGTTTGATGGATAATGGTATGCACTTTGATATATTTGAAGGAAAGAATATTCTAGATGGATATTACATGTCATGCCATTTCCATTGGTATGTGGAACCTCACATAACTCCTCATGGTTAGAGAGTTATGGCCATGTGAAGTTGGGGAACCCTCATGAGTCATCTAGAAGCCCAAAAAGGTCAAAGTAGCCAAAGTGTTTGGAAAGAAGAATTTATTTAAATAATAAAGTGAAGTGATTAGTGTACTATAAGTCAAAGTGGATACAAAATAAATTATTTAAATAATAAATTTAATGGAGAAATTACTAAGTGGACAAGTGGTTAGAAGTGGGTTATCCCTAAAATAAGGAAAGCGGATTAAGATGGTTAGAAGACAATTTAAATAATAAAGTGAAGTGATGAGTGTACTATAAGTCAAAGTGGGTAGAAAAGAAATTTTTTAAATAATAAATTTAATGGATAAATTACTAAGTGCACAAGTGGTTAGAAGTGGGTTAACACTAAAATAAGAAAAGTGGGTTAAGATGGTTAAAAGGTAACCCCTTGAGGAAGCTACGTGAAAGTATAAATACAAGGCAAGGCTTTGTCATTTTAAACACACTTGAGCATATTGAATATGTACAAGTGATCGAGGTAACCAAAGGATATCTAAGATAAATTTCAAAGGGAAGGTGAAGTAAAGAAGGCCTAAATTCAAGTGAGGATAAATTATTTTGATGATGCTTTCTAAGGTATGTTATTTACAAGTCATCTCACCATTTTTGCAATAAAGTTTTTTCTAGAATGATTCAGACCATGATATTGGGAGGCCATTGATTGAAAATATCCAAGTAGTTGTGATACAAATTTCATCTTATGGGTCGTTGTATGTTTTGAGTTACACTCCATGGAAAATAGGGTTTGTGGCTAGTCGCTAAACTAGTCTAAAACAAGTGTTTTAGGTAAAAATGTCATAACTTCTTCATAAAAAATCCAAATTTAGTAAGACCAAATGTATTGGTTATAGTACAATATGTAGTATTCGGTGTGCCATTTCCAGATCCATACGAAAAATATTTGTGGCAGGGTACGCTCTAACAATTAGGTCTCTAGAATAAGCCAAAATTCAACAAGGTATGCCATTTTTTCTACAACTCCTTTTCTTAGAGGTTCCAAGTAGTGAAATTTGGAGGAATTGCATAAAAGACACTGAAGAAAATTGTTAACATTTTCAGATATTTATTCATTACAGGTACATAGTTATGATTATTTCAAGTTAGGGTTGTTGACTAATCCAAAATTAATCACGTGAGACTAAAGTAAAGTTTGATAAAATGCTAGTCTCTTGTTGTTAAAGTTAAGGAAGGTTTGCAGGTATGTGATCATATACACCAGGTCTATTAAAAAGTTACAAATCAGATTTAGATGATGAAATTGATGAGGGATTTTGGTTGAGTATGAGGTATAGGTTGGTGCATGGTTGATGCACTTCTTTATGGTACATGTTGATTACAAGTTGATGTACAGGTTGGTGCATGGTTGATGCACTTGTTTATGGTATAGGTTGATCACAGGTTGTTTGGTACAGGTTGGTGCATGGTTGATGCACTTTTTTATGGTACATGTTGATTACATGTTGATTGGTACAGTTTTACAACAATATATCTCACAGTGATAGTGTGACAGTGATTCCATCCTTCTACTTATATTTCAGGGCAGTTGAACGGGGCAAGGACATGTGGTTGTAGCCACCTTTCAGTTGTAGTTGGAGAACATAGGGGGTTGTAGCCTCCTTCTGATTGTAGCTAGAGAATTGGGAAGTTGGAGCTTCCCTCAGGTTGTATCCTAAGAAGCTAGGGGGTTATAGCCTCCTTCTGGTTGTAGCCAGAAAATTGAGGAGTTGGAGCTTCCTTTAGGTTGTACCTTGAGAAACTAGGGGGTTGGAGCCTCCTTATAGTTGCAGCTGGAAAACAAAGGAAGTTGGTGCTTCCAATGAATGTGATTCTTAAAGACATATAAGAAAAAGAATTATGTGGTTTTCTCTCACTTTGGGTTTCCACATAAAAACACTGGTGTACTATGTATGTGTATGATTCCTCATTTGCTCATTGTTTATTTAGTCTGCAACTATTGGATGATAATGATACATTGATATACCACTTACATTTTTTGGTTAAAAAGGATTCAATTTCTCTATTACTGATTCACCCCCCCTCCTAGTAATCCAACACCTACTTGGTTTGTCTTTGTTCACATACAATAGAGTTTTTATATCAAGTTATTGTTCAGTCCTTGCATTTTCATTCTTTTATATTGAAAATACAAAAATATTAGGAATTTTACTTTGTTGGCAGTTGATATTTTGAGTCCTTATCATTGATCTTAGTACATGTAAAGAAATATTGCATTTTATTTGGAATTGCAGAACTAAATTGAAAATTTCATTTTGAAAAGCATATCATTTATTGGGAATTGAAGTTAGGACTTTGCATTGTATTCATATTCATTTATTTTACTTGATGAGTCATAACATCACTAGTTTCACGATTGCACCTTTTTGAGTAAGCAAGGCCACTAAAAGTAACACTATAATTTAAAATTGATTAATAATGATTTTATTTTTCTAGAGTGCACAAACTAGCTTAGGATTTATAGCCTTAGAATATGATTTTTTGAGTAAAATTATCCAAGGCTATTAAATCAACATATGTGTCTGACTAAGGGAGTGGAGAAATCCATTTTATAATTGGTAATATCAGGAGGCTCCACTTACACTGGAGTTAAGCACGAGGTCGTATGAGGTTGGTTGAAGGAATATCCCCCCGATACCTTCTTAGTGTTAGATATATATCTGGGCATCTATTTGTATATGGGGATCTTGCTAGGACCTTTACCTCTGTGAGAGGTGATGCTTTCAATCTTTCAAGATTTCTTACCTTGCCAATACGGTGGACCTGACTTACGACTGTTCACCTATGCATCGGTTATATCATGGTTTCTTAGTTGCTTGACATAGGTACCACATAGGTTACTTGTAGGGGTTATTTTGCAAGTACCCTGGGTCAGATAAGGGTCTGACAACACATAACCTTTATGGAGGATTACCTCTCCAGGGGGATTTGACCGACCGGTTGTTAAGCCCACGAGGGCCCTTATAACTGATTTTGATACCTCTGATCATTAGCAAAGGAGTCTCATGCCCCTCTCAGGTGAGGAATACCTTCTTTAGAGAGGGAGGCCCCTTTCAGCCACTTTATCATGTTTGTGTGCATATTGGCCTTTTGATTTTATGTTGGTGTTCTCTTTGATTACTAGTTGTACTTAGGATTTTTTTTTATATCACAAGTCTTGAATCATCGTGGAGCCATCCCAGCTTCACCACAGGTCTTGCCACTTGTTACAATTACCACCGCATTTTGAGTCTTTTCCTTTTAAAAGGTGTAAAGTTACCAAATGTGGTACACACACCCCCACTTATTAGACTTGTGATCGGACAAGAATGAGTACTAAATCGATTCAACAAAATATTGGGAGTCCTTCGACTCCCATACCTACTATAGTTAACGGTACCCCTTCGACACCTTCAACCACAATGGTTGTAGTGTCGGAGGTGCCTATCATCACCTATGCTCGTCCTATAGTGACTACTCACCCTATAGCCACAAACCCTTTTGGGTCTCTTTGTCACTCACTGGGATATCATGTTTAGTCCATCCCTCTACCCTCTAGTCCTTTTTCTTATGGTATGCCGAATTTCACATCGCAATTTTCAACCTTCATCCCATAGGCTGGTATGAATACTAGCATTGGACTTGGGGGCACAACTCCTCCACAAACTCAATTTTCATTTGGTGGTATTCATGTCCCACAAACAAATCCTACCATTGGAGGCATTCCTCAGTTTAACCTCAGGTCTAATACTGTTGCTTCTAGATGGAGTAACCAACCTAGCGGACAAGCTACTTCTCACATTCTATCCTTTACATCCACCTCCTCTGTACTGATTCTAACCAACATGTTTGGCATAAAAAATCCACCTTTATCCTCCAAATTCACACCTAGATGAGGTCTGTATCATACCTTGGGCAACCCCCAACCTGGACCCACTTGTAGATTTTTAATGACAAAAAATCAACAACCTAAAATTATGTCAAACACTTAGCAACCTAGAGATAATTGTCTTCATAAATTTCAGAATGCATAACCTCATATTCAAAAATTTCCATAAGCAGAAATACAATTCAAAAATTTCCATAAGCAGAAATACACATTGCTAAGAAAAATATCTGTGGAAATAACACAGTGGAAAGCAACCCATAACACTCATAAATTTAGGCAAATGCCATGGAAAACCCCAATGTGGGGAAACCCAATGTGAGAGAGAGAGATAGAGAGAGAGAGAGAGAGAGAGAGAGAGAGAGAGATCTTATTATTATGATTCAGGAAAGTACAAAACAACAAAAAAACCACGTTTCCAGCTAGGGAAAATACCTCACAGCACCAAATCTGTCCCATAGAAATCTACCTCGTTTTCCATGCCAAACCCATACTGCTGTACGAACTCCACCATGCCTTATTTTCCATGCCCATAGTCATCTATACAGATTGTTCCGTAGGGCTCAAAAACAGAGAATAAAAAAAAAAATCCACCTCGAAATCTATGCCCGAAGTTCCTCAATTTCCATGCCAAATCCATATAGCTATATGGACTGTGTGAAATCGTATGGATTGTACAAATCCGTACAGTATGGCCTTCCACATGAGAAATTTTTTTTTTGGCACAAAACTCACAGAAAAAAATTATCAGGATTCATGCCCTCCTTCCTTGGAAAACATGCCCTCTTTGCTGCGCACTTTCCTCTCTCAAGCATGCTCAAAAAATCTCTCTAACTCTCCTCTTGATGTCCTCTCAACATGTCTTGCAGACTACCCAATGCATTCTTTTATAGTCTGAAAATGACATTTCCCCCCCAAATTGTCTTTTCACCTTCCCAACCGTAGATCCAAAGGCCAATATTAGATCTCGCCTTTTTCAAGATCAAGGGTCATGATCCATTCCCTCCAAAATGAATCACTTGAAATCTTAAAGTGATTTCACTTTATTACATAAGTTCTTTATGAAAATAAAGTCACTTTAAAAATAGAAGGTACACTTTATTAAAAAGTCATTTTAATAAAAGAACCACTTGAAACAACTTTATAAAACCTATTACAAACTTAAGTGCATGGTAGTCTAAACATTAAGATAACATCCACATACAAGACAAAACATGCAGAGTACCTCCCGAGCTAAAAACTAACACTCCCTCTTAGCGAGGGAGGTACTTCTAGTATCACCACCAGAATCTGTCTCCATCTCATCAGCTGTCATAGCTACTCCCTCTGTACCAGAAGTATCTGCTCCCTCTGAACATGAAGCCACTAGTCCCACTGCACTAGAATCCTCAGATGCTACCTCTATTGTACCATGAACCGAATACATGCTCCTAGGAGACTTCACACTTTCCTGAGCATCCAACTGTGTCGACTCATGCCTGTTGAGTCCCTTGAGAGTCCCAGAAGAAGATTGAGTGCCATGTATCAACTCTCTGTATCGTGCTACCTGCTAACTCTCTGACAAAAAATATGAGTCCAGAAATCCATTGGACCCCAACACAGGTCTACCCAACAACTTGTACAAGCTCTCATACTTGACGCCAAGAATTATTGTTGTGTTAGTAGTTGCTCCCACAGGATACAAAAACACATGTCCACTATTGAAAATAACTCCAAATCCACTCTCATCTAAAGCTAACACTGAGAGAAAATTAACTGTCAACTCTGGAACATATAACACCTCACCAACCTCCAAAAGACCTCTCAACTCTAGTTCGAATCTCATCCTTCCAACCCCCTTTACTACATGTTGTGGGTCGGCTCCACAATTCACACTACAGTCTGAGTCTATCTCCGTAAGATCGAGGGAAATTGATCTCAACCCCATCATGTTCAGAGAAGCACCACAGTCCACAAACGAGGATTCAATGTCCTCAAACACTAGGCATCCACTGCCCACAGAACCAGTCATGACAGAGAAATCCTTCTCAAATATCTAAGCAAACTCTACAACTTCTGCTGAAGCTGAAACCTCTGGTTTCAGTTTCTTCTTCTTGTTGTTCAGACATTGACTAGCATAGTGGCTAGTCTTGTGACATGCAACGAATTTCACCTTTCTCATGTCCTTCGTATTTCCCTTTAACAGAAGGAAACATTCTTATCATATGCACCATCCAATTCCTTTTCCTGAGACCCCTCCCAGATCTCCTCTTACGTAAAATCATCCTGTAATCTGCTCTAGTCAGGGTGCTTCTCTCTCCCCACCACGCACATGACAAAAACTTCCCACTCTTTGGTGAAGCCTTTGAGGGTTATTTGCACCAACTCTGAGTCAGGAATGGCTTCTCCAACACTTGCCAACTCGTCCTTCACCTATGCAACTCAGGTGAGGTAGGTGGACACACTCTCTCCTTTGACCATCCTAGTTCCATGGAGCTTGTCCCAAAGATCCATTTTCCAGTTCTTGTTCTTAGTCTCATACAATCCTTTCAGTGCAACCCACATATTATTGGATGTTTTATTCTCATCCAAATGTGGAATAAGGTGGTCTCTGATCCCGTGCAAGATGATTCTCTGAGTCTTAACTTCATTCACCTCATGAACATCAAGAGCTATGGGATCTGTCAGTACATCTATAACGATGTTCACAAATGGCCACAATTTTCTCTCCTTGAGACCATTGTTGATTCTAACCTTCCACTACAGGTAGTTGGAGATCCCCTCCAATCTATCTTCAAACTTGATGATGGAACTCATCTTTGTCCACCTGACAAAGAACCTTTTCTGCCTTCTTCAAGCAAATACAACAACAAATCACTTACTATTCCAAGTGCCAAATGTTTCCCATTGAACTTCAGAGCACAAGCTCTGATACCATGTAGATTTTTAATGACAAAAAATCAGTAGCCTAAAATTATGTCAAAGACTTAGCACCCTAGAGATAATTGTCTTCATAAATTTTAGAAATGCATAACCTCATATTCAGAAATTTCCATAAGTAGAAATACACATTGCTAAGCAAAATAGTAGTGGAAATAACACAGTGTAAAACAACCCATAACAATCAGAAATTTAGGCAAATGCCAGGGAAAACCCCAATGTCGGGAAACCCAACGAGAGAGAGATATATTATTATTATGCTTCAGGAAAGTACAAAACAACAACAAAACGACATTAACAACCAAGGAAAATACCACACCACCAAATTTGTCCCACAGAAATATGCTTCATTTTTTGTGCCAAAACCGTACTATTGTACGGCCTCCACCATGCCTCATTTTCCATGCCCATAGTTAGCTGTATGGACTATTTTGTATGGCCCAGAAACATTGAACAAAAAAAAAAAATCCACCTCGCAATCCATGCCTGAAGCTGCCTTGATTTCCTTGCCAAATCCGTATGGCTGTACAGAATGTAAAGAATTGTACGGACTATATGGATCCATACAGTATGACCTCCCACAGGAGAAAAAAAAATTTGGCCCAAAACTCACATAAAATTTATCTCGGGATTCGTGCCCTCCTTGTAAACGTGCCCTCTTTGCTTCTCACTTTCCTCTCTCAAGCATGCTCAAAAAATCTCTCTAACTCTCCTCTCGATGTCCTCTCAACATGTCTTGCACACTACCCAATGCATTCTTTTATAATATGAAAATGACATTTTCCCCCCAAATTGTCTTTTCACCTTCCCAACCCTAGATCCAAAGGCCAAGATTAGATCTTGCCTTTTTCAAGATCAAGGCTCATGATCCATTCCCTCCAAAATGAATCACTTGAAATATTAAAGTGATTTCACTTTATTACATAAATGCTTTATGAAAATAAAGTCACTTTAGTCATTTTAATAAAAGAGCCACTTAAGACAACTTTATAAAACCCATTACAAAGTTAAGTGCCTGGTAGTGTAAACATTAAGGTAACATCCTCATACAAGACAAAACATGTGGAGTACCTCCTGAGATAAAAACTAACACTCCCACTTAGCAAGGGAGGTACTTCTGGTATCACCACCAGAATCTGTCTCCATCTCATCAACTATCATAGCTTCTCCCTCTGTACCAGAAGTCTCTTCTCCCTCTTAACATGAAACCACTGCTCCCACTGCACTGGAAGCCTCTGCTTCTACCTATGTTGTACCATGAACTAAATACATGCTCTTGAGCATCCAACCATGTCAACTCATGCCTGTTGAGTCCCTTGAGAGTCCCGAAAGAAGACTGAGTGCCATGTATCAACTCTCTCTTCTATGCTACCTTCCAACTCTCTGACACAAAATCTAAGTCCAAAAATCCATTGGACCCCAACACAGCTCTACCCAACAACCTATACAAGCCCTCATACTTGACACCAAGCATTATTGTTGTGTCAACAGTTCCTCCCATAGGATACAAAAACACATGTCCACTGTTGAAAACAACTCCAAATCCACTCTCATTAGAAGCCGACACTGAGAGCAAATTAACTTCCAACTCTAGAACATATAACACCTCGCCAACCTCTAGAAGTTCTCTTGACTCTAGTTGGAATCTCATCCTTCCAACCCCCTTTACTTCATGCTGTGGGATGGCTCCACATTTCACACTACAGTCTGAGTCTATCTATGTAAGATCGAGGAAAAATGACCTCAACCTGGTCATGTGTCGAGAAGCACCATAGTAAAAAAACCAAGATTCAATGTCCTCGAACACTAGGCATACATTGCCCACAGAACTAGCCATGAGAGAGAACTCCTTCTCAAATCTATGAGAAAACTCTACAACTTCTGCTAAAGATGACACCTATAGTTCCAGTTTCTTCTTCTTCTTGTTCTGACATTGACTAGCATAGTGGCCAGTATTGTGACATGAAAAGCATTTCACCTTGCTCATGTCCTTCTTATTTCCCTTTACCAGAAGAGCAACATTCTTGTCATCTACACCATCCAATGCCTTTTTCTGAGACCCCTCCCAGATCTCCTCCTGCGTAAAACCATCCCATAATTTGTTCCATTCAGGGAGCTTCTCTCTGCCCACCACGCTCTTGATGAAAAATTCCCACTCCTTGGTCAAGCCTTTGAGGGATATCTGCACCAACTTTGAGTCAGGAATGACTTCTCCAACAGCTGCCAACTCATCCTTCACCTATGCAACCCAGGTGAGGTAGGTGTCCACACTCTCTCCTTTGACCATCCTAGTTCCATGGAGCTTGTCCCAAAGAGCCATTTATTGGTTCTCGTTCTTAGCCACATACAATCCTTTCAGTGAAACCCACATTTCATTGGTTATCTTCTTCTCATCCAAATGTGGAATAAGGTGGTGTCTGCCCCCGTCCAAGATGATTCTCTGATTATTAGCTTCATTCACCTCATGAACAACCGGGCTCTCCATAGCTCAACTAGCCACAACCCCTTTCAAGTGGGCTTGGGATTCCAGCCACTATGTCCCATTGACATAGCCATGCCAATTGTGGCTACTCAGGAAGATTCATCTCATGTCCATTCTGAGGTGGATAAGACAAACAACTTCATTGAGCACATTCAACACATCCACCAATAGGTTCATGACATCTTGGACAGAGCCAATGCTAAGTACAAGAAACGACATGATCAACATTGGGTGCCACACAACTTCCAAGTGGGCAACAAAGTATGGCTGCATTTGCAAAAGGAGCGCCTCGCTGGACCCCACCGCAAGCTTTGTCCACTTCGATATGGGCCGTCCCTCACCAAGGCTGTAGGGGAAAATTCCTTTGAGCTCAACATTCCACCATTCCTTGGTCTGCACCTAGTGTTCAATGTGGACCGCATTCGGCCCTACTTTCCACCTCTACTAGACACATCTGACATGGAAGAACAACTCACACCAACAGAGTTAAATCCAGACTGCATGGAACAAGCCAAAACCGATCATATAATGGATACAGAGATCAAGCACACCTGAAAACAAAGGATACCGCTATATCGAGTTGTCAAAGTAGGCCAACTCCTTCACCAAGGCAAATGGCTCACCAGGGACCAAGTTCAGCAGAAGTTTCCTCATCTCATGGAGGAAATCAATGCAATGGGGACCATTGCTTCCTAAGGAGGGAGGATTGATCCAGGTGGATATTGATGGCCACCCACCTTTTCCGACTGGCTCAAAACATTTTTCTGGCAATTTTGGCAATTTACTATTTTNGGATTTTTGAGATCAAGGTTCTCAGTGATATCTAAAGTCATGATTGAGCCCCCAAAATGAATATCCTCGACGATACCTTTCCAACGAGCCATCACACGCCTAAAATGGAGATCGTATGCAAAAGTTACGACCCCAGGAAGTTGATGTACTAACTTACCCAAATGGGGCCCACATGACTTTTGGCGCTTCATCTCCTAGAGTTTGGTTCTTGGATGTCTATGACTTTTTCCATTCTCGTCTATTGTAAAAAGGCCTCTAGAGCCTCATTGTAATCAGCTTCTCACGAATGTGAGTAGCAGCCACATCTCTTCTCAGAGATAAGCTACCAGCGCCCTAGCTAGTTTATTTCCATTCTGTCTGTAAGCATATTTCAGTCATTTGTTATTAATGAAATGAAGTCTTATTCCGCTGCATCTCTGTGTTTATGTGTATTTATGTATTTCATTGTTTTCCTACATAAATACGGATCAAAATTATAACCTAAAAATTGATCTTTTCATCCAAAAGCTTCTTTAATTCCTAGTACATGAGAGGTTCCAGGGATGGGTGATACTTTCGGAGCTTCTAATGGAAAGGTTTCACTTCGGGTTTTAACGAGATGGTGTGTTGAATGATGCAGGTATCATACGTTTTCAGATCTCTATAATACCATGTGAATACATCTTGGTATTGTCTGAACAATTTGAGATAATATTTCCTTGCTTCCTTAGATATAGTCTTTCCGAGATTCACATTCTTTGGGTTTTCTGGGATCTCAAGATTTATAGTTTCATGCAGGGGACAAGAGCTACCATTCTTTGCATTTTTAGATCCTTTAAATCTCTCTTTCAGATCAAACAAATTTTCTAGATTAGCTATCCCTTTCAGAATTGTGTGAGCCTTTGATTTATCCATGGGTTGTCCTGTCCGAGGATTGGTCTCTATTGATTGCTCTTGGAAATATTCATCATCAATAGTGAGATCTTTGAAATTGTCTTGGTTGGTGAAGAAGTTTATGATTTGTTCATATCCTTCAAATACTTTCCAATTGGAAATGTTATTAGGTACCGACGGTTTGTAGAGAAGCTCCACCATGAATCGGAAGGCTCCATAATCCTCTAGAGGCGACATCCTAGAAGCAGTTCTGGCCAAGGAGTCAGTGAGAATATTCTTCGCTCTCGAGATCCCTATAATATTGAAGGCTTCAAAGTGCTCTATTAACCTATGAACTTCCTGTTGATAGTTCTTTAGGCGAGGAGAATTGCAATGTATAGTATTTCTTACTTGTCTAACAATAATTTCAGAGTCTCTGAAAACTTTCAATTCTTTGACATTAGAATCAATGGGTTTTCTTTAATCCTTGTACTAGAGCTTCATACTCGGCGGTGTTGTTAGTACATTCGAACTCTAGCCTACAGGATAGGAAATGATGTTTACCTTTAGGATCGATGAGGATGCATCCCACTCCTAACCCTTCTTGGGATTTAGATCCATCAAAATAGAGGGTCCAAATTTGTGAATGACAATCGCTCTTTTCCTTTCCCTTGCCAATTTCTCACCCTTCTATCTTTTTTCCTATAATCTCCAACAGGGGTTTTGACAGAAGAGGGTGTTTCTTGTCAGTATCAGATACATCTCTTGAAAAACCATTTCAAAGTTTTGGATAAGAGGAACATAAGAAAAGAGAGGAGAAAATATTCCAAAGTAGGAATCATAGGAATAATTGCCCAGTATGGGGAAATCTATGGATGAGGGTTCGTTTAGGGTTTCTAGATCAATGATCAAATGTTTCAGATATATCTCCCTATTGATTCTGATCATGTTATTGTGTCCCTTCAGTGGTAGCCAAAGGTGTTCCCAGTCTGTACTGAAGTACCCATTTAGCTTTTCAGACCAATATCATCTCAGCAATAGCCCATATGCCTCTGGGATATCTACTACAATGATGCCAATCACTTGCACAAATGTGGGGTGTGTCGATATTCTGATCATCACATCTTTGAGTTCTACTATGACCTTGACCTGGGTTCTGTCTAGTTGTATGACATGTTTATCACTCTTGAGAGGAATGACATTTAATGTTTTACAAACAGACAAGGGCATGACGTTGGAAGATGCTCCAGAATCTACCAAACAGTTGTGAAGGTTTCTATTGAAGACTTCAAACGTTAAGAGGAATGTTGGGACAAAAGGATTTTCCTTTCTATCTCCTGAACATCTGTTCATAGTTGGTTTTCCCGCTAGATCTGTGGGAGAAAGATTTATTTCTGGACCATTACCCACCATTGGGTTTTCTATTGAATTCAAAGCTTTTAACAGAATGTCCTTTTGCTGAGGGATCCTGCATATGTCCATAACAGATATATTAGCCTTCAACTTCTTCAAATATTCAACCACGTTGTAATCTAGTTTGGGCGATTCTTGGGTATGAATGCTCATAGGTTTTTTACTAAGAGCGAAAGATGTTTTCAGGCGATCGGGAATTAACTTACTTTTCAAGGCCTGGGTAGCATTGGTATCTTTCGAGCTAGGCAGACCTTTACTGGGTGTTTGTATCACTGAAACTTTCATGGGTTGTTCCTGAGGATCAAACAGGTTCTCGGAAGGCATGATCAGGTTGGGATTCCATATCATCATGGTTGTATCTCATGGTGGGTCCATCTCTTCCTAGTTAGCAATATTCATAACCAAACTGCATGGTTGTTCGGTCAAGGAGACTTCGTCTAGAAACCGATTGGCCATCAAATTCATGGCATGTAACCATTGAAGGTATCCCATTTTGGAGTGGTTTTCCTAATGAGAAGTACAAAAAGAATCAGATGCAACATTCCCTAGGTCAATATTTAAGTTAGGTGGGGGAGGTTCAATTGCTTTGAAAGGCGGGTTTGTTTTAAAGAAATCCTTATAGGGCATTTGGCCTTGGTTTCCCTCTCCTGCATTTCTCTTCATGTCTATTATCTCATTTGATAATTTCTTAATCATGCATTGTAGATATTCTATATCTCCATTGCCCTTGGAGTTCAATAGAATAACCAAATAAACTTTCTGAAGCGGTGAAATTATATAAGAATGGGTTTTCTGTCATGTTTTTCATACTCAGTAGTGCACACTGTAGTTAAACCCGAGAGACTCCCAGCTATTGAGAAGTGAATGAAATGAATTCCACTTATCAGCATGATGCTGACCACCGCACACAGTATTGATATATTTCTCGTAACAACTCATGACCTCCTTGATGTTTTTATTCCTGCTTTTCTTATCAATTTTTTTCTCCTTAGGCTCCAGAGATATTAAGAGAGTTTGAAGTTCATCACCTGGAATAGGATCATTAAAAAAGTTAGAGTTCAAAGGGGAATCTCTTTTTGAGGATTGGATTAGATTAATCATAATGAATTCATTAATGATTCGAAGTGGAGGACCCATTTCCATGAACACCTTAGTATAAATTTTGGAAACCCCTGCTGCAGAAACCACTGTTGTAATGAAATTATCGTGTATAGTGTATACATGCACTTTCTGTAAACTCAATTCCTCCACCACTTTCATAGCTATAAAGGAATCCTTCTGATGAATAAAGTTGATGCAGGTAGCCACTTGACTCTTTCGCTTATCCCTATCCAACGTAGGCACTTGGAGAGTAACCCGACGTCTATTCTTGCATACTCTATCATAGACCCATACTTCTTATTTATTAGAACACATATAATCCTACACGGTAGTGAAGTACGGTATACTATATAGTACTGGTAGATCCATTTCCGAATAGAACCAACCAATGAGGTTAATAAACCTCATTAAATTGATGATGTCTGGATATTTCAATACCCAAAAGACATAACATGTTTTAGCAAGGGAATATAATTCCTTATTCCTTAGAAATGAACCATAAACCTCACTAATATCATGACCCATGGATAAAACACTCTTCCCATAGATCAAAGGCATAAATAGTTGTTTGATAGCCTTTCTCGTTAATTGCGATTCTATCAATCACTTCCTGCAAATACTTAAGTAGATCATTTTTCAAACACTCATACATATCTTGTATTTCCTTATCAGGAGATGGAATAAGATTTGTTTGCCTAGCCATCTCTTCGTTCATCAAAAGGTAACTCATTATTTGATAAGCACTAGCAGAAGCATCTTGAGTTACTGGATCGTTATTAAATCCACGAACTCTTTCGATATAACTCCCTCTGTCGTTAGACACAACCTTTACTAGGAACTGAAATGGATCACTAGCTTTCTGTGCAAAGTGAATTAAACTTTTGTCTGACTCAATAATTGATGAAATGTTATGCATATACCAACAATAAGATTGATTTAATGATACAAATTTCTTATAGTTAAAGGAAACAACACATGCTAATGTAAATCTAAGAGAATCCTCATCAGACTTGCTTAGTTCTTCAGGGGATTTTGCAGAAAATACAATCAAACTTCTCGTCAAATCCCTTTCGTGAAAATGCAAGACACCTGCGCGGTAGATTCGACCCCGGAAGTCAAGGAACATTGGGAGATAAAATCGATAACCAGAATATGCCTCTGCTAGAACTAATACAAAGTCTTCATACCTAGATCGTTGTACCCGCCTAACTAATTCCGAACACAACCCGTGAGAGGTACAAACCTCCTTAATACCATCTACATCATTGTAGTAACAATCCATCAATAGGTCTAATGCCTTTGGTAGACTAACCTTAGCTAGTCTTCTATCTATAATAAGACCAACCTCTTCAAGGGTATCATGATTTGATACAATGAACTTCAAGACTTTTTCGTTGATCTCAAGGACTTGAGACTGAAGTGTATTCAATACATCGCAAAGATGCTTAGGATCCTTCAACTGGAGATAGAAATTGTCTAAGTTCTTAGAAGTTAAGAGACGGAACCTGTTAAATACATCACCTGTTAGTCCAGTTAAGTAACCTCCTTCAATATCAGCTAAAGTTGAAGGTATATCTACCTTATATATCCAAGGTAATGGCTTGGAAACCATGGGTAGATTTAGTTTGATCAGAAGGAGACTTAAGTCAAAATTCAACATTGCATAACAATTCAATTGTAGATAACCCTTTCTTTTAGAAAAAGATAACACCTTTGTATATCTTTTATCTGTTTTGAGAGTAATCAATCCGCGTTCAACCAGGAACTCTACCAACCCAACCCCGATTGCATAATGACTCCTAGTCACTTTCCTAGTTTTTTCTCGTTTGAAAAAGAACTTCACACCGCCATCCTGATTACCAGCAGATTTTAGATTTCTAGTATTCACTGCTTGAACTCGTACAATAGAATCAAGATGTTGGATCAAAGTAGATACCCTCAATGCAGATAAATCCTATAAAGAGTTGAACATAACCCCAAGTACATGAATCATTATAGCCTCCAGAGTATATTGACCAAATATATTAATAAATGTTAAATCTTGTTCGGATAGACCATCCTTTTGCCGTATCTATACCTGAGCAGTAATCATTTCTGGAGAAATCAATTGTCTCATCAAGCTAGGAACACTGTGAAAGACATTCAATTCGTCAAAATGCATACTCAATCCCTCAATTACATGTTGTAAACCTAACAACGTATTAGTTCTCATTTGTTCAAACTCCTTTTGACTCAATTCTAGAAATGGATATGGACGACCCATCAATTTCTTTGATGAAATCAACTCCTTGATAACAGCATGGTTATAGAGAGAAACATTACTCGATTTAGAACTAGAGATGGAATCATCAATCTTTTGGTAGAAATTATTCCAGAAAATCTTGATGATTCGTTCCTTAGCCTCCTACATCTTGATACCATCATACCCTCTACCATTACTAGAATCAACATTATGACCAGAACTACCAGAATAAACATTATTACCATAACTACCATTACCAGAATCAACATTATGACCAAAACTACCAGAATAAACATTATTACCAGAACTACCATTACCAAAATCAACATTATGACAAGAAATACCATTAGTAGAATCAACATTATGAACAGAACCACACAAATAAGCATTTCTGAAGGAGAAGAAGAAGGGACTAATTTGAACTAAATTCATATTGTTTGTCACGGCTGGTCGCATATATTGTACCAACATGCAAGGCTGGGAGCTTGAATCCCTCCCTAGCTGGATATAAACCATCTCTGGAGTAATTGTCATGTGATGGTTCATGGTAAATTTAGTTATTCCATTTGGTATCCCATTGCAATAAATTGGAGACAACTAACAGATGGGGATGGATTGAATAATTCCTGAAAGGGCGCTGATTGACTTTGGGTATGCTACAAGGTGAGAACTAAGGGACCGTTGACGGATTGATAGGTCCCTGAAGCCTTGACCTACATTGAAGCGGTCAAAAGGCTGTAATAAACATCTTTGCACCTCCTAAAGCCCATATAGGGACCCCATAGGTGAGCAACCCTACTCACATCTCAAGAGGGACTCCATAGAGCTAAAATCCCATACTCACATCTCCTAATAGAATCCATATGGCGCTCCTACTCTTATCACCTAAGAGGGATCAGGGAGGGAATACATGAGAAAAACCTTAACGGATTTAATCCTGAGGGATGGATGAGTGATAGTAGCTGAATCCGAGCAGGGTAGATAGCATCAGCGATCTGAAGAGAGAAAATTGAGAGATTCAGTTAAGGCTTTAGAATCTCGACATTCTGACTTTATTTCTTTCTTGCTAGGAAGCCCAAGCCCGAGGAGCAAACCGCTTACTTGATTTATTTCTTAAGAGGAAGCCTGAGGAGCAAAGAAAAAGAGGAATCCTGAGGAGCGAGGAAGCCTGAGGAGAAAAGCAAAAGAGGAAGCCCGAGGAGCGAGGAAGCCTGAGGAGAAAAGCAAAAGAGGAAGCCCGAGGAGCGAGGAATCCCGACAAGAAAATCAAAAGAGGAAGCTCGAGGAGCAAGGAGTGAGGAGCGAGGAAGCCCGAGGAGGAAACCTCTTACTTGATTGATTTCTTAAGAGGAATCCCGAGGAGAAAAATCAGTGTCTTTTTCCTCTAAAGAGTGGGGTCAGGGTAGATGTACGAGTTTATTTAGTTGGTTTCCCTGGCGGTCTAGTCAAAAGGAGTCATCTCTTGGGAGGGGGCTGGGATTCTTTCTTTACTAGAGAGGCCTGGCCTTCTTTACATCCTTTCATCTGGAATTCTATTGTCATGGGCTCTTCAAAATTTCCCACCAGGGTTAGATTAGAGGCTCTTTTTACAAACATAGAAATAGAAGCCAGGAGAACATTAGCATAAACCTCAATTTGCAACTCTTGAGTTGGTTTTTATGTCAGCTGGAATTTGTTTAAGATGGTCGTGGATATTTGATTGAAACATTTGACCCTTTCTTTCACACTCATGGTGGTTGTGAACAACTTATTCATCAGACATCTCGTAGTAGTTTCCTCCACAAATTTATCTAGAAAATTTTTTTGGAACTTGGTCCAGCTGGTTATAGATCGTACTGGTAGATTAAAATAACATGTGGAAGCTGAATTTTCAAACGTGTAGGGGAAAAGTGTGTAGACTACGTCTTGATGTTGAACGTTCATAAGTCTGATCGCGACTATGAACTTCTTGATATAATTTTTAAGTAAATCTAAAGTTTTAGGGTTGTACTTGGGAAGTAGCTTCTCCGAGTGTCGGGGAAGATTATGTACTCATCCAGGGACGACCCCGACATCTCTGGCCAACCAAGGTTGGTTGTTCTGAAGTGGGATTCCCTTTCCTCCCCATGGTCATTATTACCTTCCATATCTTCGAAATTTGAGTTGAGCTCTTCTTCTTCTGAAAAGTTGTCTGCCTCAGAGATGTCATTAGCTGACATCTTAGGGATAAGATTTAGAGGGTGTTCAATTTCAATGATAATGAAGTCTATCAAGTCTTCTACCGTGTATACAAAAACTTTGGCGGGAGTATTGAACACCAATATGCTTATTTGGTTTCTTTGAGGAAGTATTAGAGCTAAGAGAAACACATCGATCTATTGGGCGTAGGCTCTTGTGAGTCTTCTAAATTGATTTAATTCCTCATGAAGAAGAGAATAAGGTATTTCAAGGAACAATTTTTCTTCCTTAGGCTGGGGTGAGTTACCCATTTCGGGAGTACTCAATGTGTGTGTACTGTCTTGTAAAGGACTAGCCATGCATGTGGTCTGTTACGAATCTGTAGGTTGTTTGAAATGCTATATAAAATATATATTCAGTCATTCATTCTCAAGCCCTCCTTCTAGCGCCAATTCTATTGATGGGTCTTGAATCCCTTAGTTCAACAGTAGGAACCAAACTTGCCAGCGAGGCCCAATTAGACTCTGCGGCGTTTAAATATGGAATGATTCTCCAGATCTTGCGATCTGACCAAATTATTGATGGGCTTTGTGTTTTCTTGTGAAGGCTCTTCCTTCAGTTAGGACTATTCTCTTCTATGTTTTCTCTTGGGTGGGATTGGTATGAGAGATGCAAGACAATATAAACCAACTTAACAACAAACACGATTAAGTTTTAACTATTGGGGGAAGAGGCTGATCTTGGGATAACTTGTTGCTCAAACCTGCAGACAATGATTCTATACCACAAGCCTAGTACTAATACATTAACTATGTGAGTATCCAATTACTGTCTGAGAAACTAATTATCAGAAAGAAAGAATGTATGTAATAAGATAATGGAAAGTGAAATAATTCATCTACCATAACCATTCATTACATAATAACACAATGATTTATCTTCATCATTAAAGCAAAGAACATCAAAACATTGCACCAGATAACTTGACAACATAATCAATTGCTCTTACTCATTACTGCATCATTCATGAAACAGGATAAGAAGTAGTTCTTCTCCAAGTCCAATCACATGCATTTGATGAAAATAACTTGTCTTTGGTCCAAAAGGACTTCTCAATTCATAGTAGCTTAAAAATAATTCTTAACAACCAAAAATAAAGAGTTATTACAACAACCATCGACCTTGGAATCATTGGTTGATGTCTTTATTTATAATATAAAGTTTAACTAAAATTAACAGCTAAGTGCAGTTTAAGCAAAACAAAAAACTCCATGTGGCATCATCTTCTAACAGTTTCTTTAACAATCAGCCTGAGATATTTCTTGAAAAGGGTGATTTCACTCATATTAGGACCAACTGATAATGAATTATTCACATGTTTGAGCCCATGGAAATCTGTGTTCTTCCATCGGAACCGCATATATCCCCTTGATGCCCACTGCATGCGCCCGATACTTTATTAGACTAGAGTTCAACTGATGTACCATCGTTCAGGCTCTTATTGGAGGCTCTAGGAATCGTTGTGCTTGGCCTAGCCTCACATCGATCATATTCTTGATCTCTTCAGTCCATACTGAGTCTTGTTGGGCATGCAACTTGACTACATCGCTTAGGTTGACAAATTTTTCGGGGGTGTCGAACTCGGAGAGTCTGATATCCTTTGTTGCTCTGTTGATTTTTCTTTGATGTTTCATTTGAGTTCTTCGGTGAGGTCACAGAGCAAAATTTGTTTTGTAGTCAGGTGGATCTTTCCTACAAATCAGGGTTGAGGTAGTTTAGCGATCAGGTAATATATAGTAAGATACAAACAAATAGAATAGACCAATGTGTACCTGTGGATATTGTTAGTCTTGATCATTTAATACTTATGTGATCCCAGTCGCCCCTTTGAATGACCTGTGATGTCCTTTTCCATGTCGTCGCTCCTCTTCAGTTTAAATGAGTTACGTCAGTGCGTCATAGCATGGAAAATCAAGTACAACAGATATGAGCGTTGGAACCATCACAATAGTCGCTCGACCTTTGGGGCTGGGAAAGGATGCCAAAGTCAAACGTGTGCACGTACACTCCCAAAAGGTCGGATATTGTAATAAGGAATTCTTTAAATGCCTTAGGTTGAGTTGATTTGTTCCTCCGAATCTTGTATCACCAAGTGTGTCAACTCTCATTCGTTAATAATGGAAGCTGGGAAGATTAAAGAGATTGGAATGATCATACCATATATTCCTTGCAACTTCGATCGACGACATTTCATGCGTTCTAGATTGCGTCCGTCGAGTAGTTCTAACATGTTAAATATTCAAGACATCCTGTCATGAGGTGTGAGTGTTCTTTGGCACATTCTTTTTTGCTTCCTCATTCTGCTATAAATTCTAGGGGCTCTGCGGGGAATTCTATGCATTAGCCAAGTTTATAGATCTACAACGTTGGTCTTGCGAGTCTAATTCTGGTGAAACTCTATGTCATAGTCCTTTACTCATCCACAAAAGTCTAAGCCAATACACCATTGCACTATGGGATCCCCTTTAAACAAAGGATGGGGTTTGCAAGATAGCCAGAGTGTTAGGTCCAAGCCCCAATGTTCTTGGGACTCTTTCTTATTGGCATCAATTGTCACTGAAGCTTCAACATGAGGTATCAACCTTTGCTTGGAAACGGTGTCAGGCGGGAGTGGAGAGAAATACATCTGAAGAACATATGTTGATGGTCGTGCCCTTTCAAGATTATACACCACAGAGGAGGGGAAGGCCTAGGAAATATAAGGGAAAAGGGGGAGAAGACCACCTCCCAGCTGAGCTGAGTGTACACCCAACCACTAAGGGGTTTACGATGCACAATACCTAGATGGAGTCTATCGGGACTAATAGTAGAGGAACCGGGAGACAAAAGGGAAGGTAAAAGGCACTGGTTTCTCCCATTGAGAGTACCATCCAGTAGCTAGAGTGGGCCCAACTTGCCTTAGCCAAAATTTACCAAGAAAATAAAGAGTTATGGAGACAGTTGGCGGTGAAGAACCAGGAGGTATCGGCGTCACAAGGTCATTAAGGAAGCACAGTTTGGCTCAAGAGATGGCTTTGAGAAGAACAATATACAATTGTACAGTTGTGCAAGGCACAGAGGATGACGGGGAAAAAAGAAAACACTGCAAGGCGTGAGGAGTAGTCTAGGAGAAGGTTCGTGTGTAGGAGATACATAATGGGCGGGCTCTTTCTTTTCATTCTCTGAAGTAACAATTGATAGTTTTCTCTTTTTACTATAAGGGTTTTCATATTCTCATTGTAACCAGGCCGATTAGTCAAGGCATCGGTGTTGTTTATTTATCTGTAACCTGAGCTCGGTGGGAGCTTTAATTATATGAAAATTTGAAAGCATTTTGAATGTATCGTGTTCCCTTTTCATATGTAAATATACCATGTTTTTTCTTTAATCTAAGTTTCTCGCAAATTATGGGATTTTATAATTACCATTTTTCTGAGTTGCTTTGTAAGCTCGTTGATATGTTCATTTTAAAACTTCTGATGTCGATTGATGCTGACATGGCATTACTGACTCAGGTTATTAAAATATTTAAAACATAAAATATAGAACATGGCTGGTGGGTAAGGATTGCACTTTGGGACATCGTTTACATTGAATGCGCTAAAAAATCTAGATACTGTGACTACTGATGCTGGGATGGCACCGGGGATCAACGTTCAAATGAAAAATTAATGCATAGTTTTCTTTGTGGATTATAATTTTTGTAAATATCGGACGTCGAAATTGTTTCGGGAGTCAGTGATCAACAATACCACTCCTCTCCTTGCGCGACGCTTACTCTTTTTTTTTTCCTCTTACTACCCCCATGAAAATGGACAATTAAAGGCCATGAACAAGTCTCTCAAGACCATTTTGTAGAAAACTAGCAGCTAGAGCAAATCTGACTGGCATGTCATGTTGTATCCAACACTTTGGGAATACCAAACCTTGGTCAAGACTTCCATTGATTTTTCTCGTTTCCAGTTAGTACACGACATGGATTTGATTCTACTTATTGAATGCGAGATCCCTTCTCTTATATTGGCAGTTGCGCTCCTACCTGACACTTATGATCTCAAACAATGCCTCATGCACCTAGAGATTCTAGATGAGCAGCATCAAGGTCCAATATGTGTCAAGGTCCAATATGATAAGTCTATTTGGCCTCTGTTGT
Source organism: Picea mariana (assembly GCA_032191745.1). NCBI lineage: Eukaryota > Viridiplantae > Streptophyta > Pinopsida > Pinales > Pinaceae > Picea > Picea mariana. The sequence goes on along the minus strand of JASDQU010440306.1, from coordinate 51,661 downwards.
ATGCTAAGGGTGAATTGGTTCTTCTATAATATCAAGACAAAGAACCAATGGGGGTAGGAAAGTTCAAAACCATGTGGCACAATCCTTATATCGTGTAACATGTCTTAGAAAACGAAGCTTATGAATTAGAAGATTATGAAGGGAACATGTTGGTTGAGCCCAGAAATGGGATATATTTGAAAATATATTACGCTTAAGCCCCAAGCTTGGGCATAACTCTTTGTATAATAATGTAATTTAGTGTATATATATTTTCCCTTTAGTTTTATCTTCATATTGCTTATCAAGTTTTCCCTTGGTTGGAAGATGTCAACGGAGTCTTCGGTCTACTTAGGATTCAAATACAGGGCCAGTCCTCATACACAGAACTTGGCTTCCACCGCTTAGGTTGTTTACTTACCCGAGGGTATACTGATGTCTTCAGGTGGCATATTCCTAGGGCCATCCACGAATAATGTGGCTAAATATTGCGTTTTTATAGAAATTTTGTGTGATGCCATTTCACGTGATATTCAGTCTTTAGAGGTTCGCCTGGACTTTCAGTTAGTAGTATGTCAGTTGAACGAAATTTAATGTGTGTGTGACCCTACTCTACTATGACGATTCCAATGGGTACGAATTTTGGAAGGACAATTTGATTTTATTACTTATCATCACATACCTGGGAGTTTTAATTATGTATCCAATGCATATGCTAATTTTGTTTTCAATTGGCATTTGTCACATAACTAAAGCAAAGAAAAAATTCTCATCAATGTACGCATTATAACATAAGTAAAGCCGGAGAACCATGTTTTTATATATATTTAAAAAAATATGATGTTTATAGTACAAAATTAGGGCTAACACACTCAATATACATATACAATCGATCATACAATAGTCATGACATCTACACATGTGGTGCTAGATAAGTGTTATGATAGAAAACTACGACATTTTTTAGATACCGAAAGAGTCACACCTAAGAATGGGGCACGCCTACCACCTACTGTTGCATAGCCTCCAACAGATCCTCCACCTAATCCATAGGAATCCTGTGCATCAAACGAGACATGTTTCTTGCATGTTTTCAAGGACTCTCTCTATGTCCCCTCCCATTTCCTCATCTCCCCAGTGCTTCCGACGATGTCGTCAAATCTCGTCCAACCATCATGGACCTACATCTACATCACATACATGTTTAATTAGTAATTAACATCATCCAAAAATATTTTTGTCCCTTTATACACAAATACAAAAAAATGAAATATTTTAATTTTTTTTTGACATACTTATGTCTCCTTAGGTGAACCCTAGTGGTAATGGCATGTCATGATATCCTCTGAAGTCAATCCCTGCATAAGAGTAGTCATCCAGAGCTATCACCTTCTGTATCCACCAGAAGAAGAAGTCATCATTGTAGGGTGTTGGCATCCTACCTCCCCCTTGCCGCCTCATCACCTTGGTCCACCATGACATGGATGGATCGCGAGGTCCATGCAGAATAATATCAACTCTAGGTCCCAATCCTGGAACCCGCTCAAAGAAAAAGATACAAAGGATAGAAGCGAACCCAAAATTCCTTTTACTACCCTGTTTTCATTATGTTAGTTGGCTCTTCCTATTGGCCAATAGTGAGGTGCACCAATCATATGCCGTGGGTATAATAAACTCCACTGAGTATAACATCAATCTCCTCAATGCTTAGCTCAAAGAGGTCGATCCTGTGATCCATCTCAAAATGAGGACAACAATCTTGAGACTTAGATGGTTTGTCTCTCTAATGGGGAGTTGGCTCTCGACCTTCTCGGTCCCTTCAATGTAATGAACAACTATGTATTCCTCAATTTTCATGCCACACCTAGCTCCTTCGACTTTGTGGTTGACCACCTCACCCCAACATGACAATTTAGTCAAGAAATAGATGTCCTTGAGTTCAATCCTTAATGGTTTTCCATCAAGGTTGAATCTCTCATTATCCAGATCCCAATAATCCACGAGAAATTATAGAAATCTCACTTGGGCCCTCATACCTTTGAGAGCCCAAAACTTGTATAGCCCACATATTTTCAAATCCATTTGGGCCCCTCGATCTATCTCCAATGAAACATCTACCTCCTCATGTTCTCTTTCTCTCCACTCTAGCACCATCCTGCAAGAGACAAACCCTTTTATGAGTTAGAAACGTCTAAAAAACATTATCAATAGACATATACATGATTTGTAGTGTACATAGTCACATATACAGATTATTATGCGTTGTCATTTTTTTGAACAATCATGTATAAGCTTTCGTATACACGACCTAACGAATTGTAGCACGTGTACAACTGAGTTTTAAAATTACACCCTAAATAACTTAAAAAATGGAAACTAATTACAAAATCCAATCCACTGAAAAGAAATAGGAGAGAAAGATGAGTTACCTGGTCCATATGGCCATCAATTCCGTCCCTCGTAGCTCCCACAATCACCAGTTGAAGTTTGGAGGTAATTTGGTCCAAAATCCACTATTTGGGTAAAAATACAAATGGTATAGTAAAATTGTTTTTTTTTACTATTTATAGCAAATTTTTACCCACCTTACATAGTTTTGTCCAATATTTTGGCATAATGGACTAATATGACAGTGGATGGAGTTAGTTTTTATTTTTTTTATCCAGGGATTCTTATGGTTTTCAGTGCCATGACACCCGTTCATAACTTTGGACACGTATTTTCATTACCCAACATATAGGATAGGTATCCAATTTGTCATGCACATTTTCATTGTCCTAGGATTGTCACTCATATGAATTAGGTACGAACCCATTTTATAGCAACACATAACCTTCTATCTACAACTAGAAGTGTCGTTATCAAATGGTAGAGACTTACCAAACATGAGTATCCTAGTTAGATCCTCTGCTTCATTCAGTGCCCATGCATATATTTTTGTTCGTAGGACCGGGAGTCCCTTATATCTATTACATGAATTTATGTTGAACCTCATTTCTTACTCATAAACATGCTGACCTATACCTAGAGGATCCCCTAGCGAGTTTGATTTAAGCTCTCTTCCGACTCATTTCAAAAAGAAAAAAATATTGCCGAGTGAACTTGTCTCTTTCGTACTCTTAAATTGGATTTGAAAGGAAATCTATTTGGTGCAAGTTTATCCCTTTTTCAAACCAAGTAGACTAAGATTACGAAAAAGGACTTTTTTTGGCATTAAGATGTAATTGCATCGCATTCCCTTGCTTTCAGTATTGAGCCTATTGTTGGCTCTCGCTTTTGCATTATAATCCTTTCACCTCAGCAATTTTCATCATCAACCAAGAAGAGCCTTGTTTATATCCTTTGCAACTTGACACCCTATACCCAGGAGGAAACATTTCCCTGAGTGTCCATCTCCTGCATGCACCTCCTTGCATTGAGCATAGGTATGTTCCACTTCTGTAACTATTTTTTCTTACTTGTGACACTCGTTTCCTCCTCTGTATAATAACATTCATTTGACTATGAAAAAAAAAAAGACGAGCGGGAAGGGAGTATTATCTTATGTTGGCAGTAGTCATGTCACCTTTGAACATAGCACAAAATTGTTTAGTCCACTTGTCATCAAAATTTTGGGGTTACCATGTGACCTTTGGAAGATGATCTTGTTACATAGCCTTTACTCCCTTGACAGGTTACTCTTCCATTCCCTATGGAGAGTTTGATTGATGCCTCCTTCATCTCAAAGTTTCATCATTGATTTTATGCTGCCAATGTCTTCCATATGTCGCATACTCTTGTTCAAAGGATGGCTATCAACCTGTGTCAGCCACTCCTAAGAAATCTTGACTTTTCATGTCGGACATACCCTCAATGTGTCTCAGAATCACATGAAGTTGTAGTCCTATTGCTCACCCTGGTCCTACTTTCCTCATTGGTAGGTAACCTTGAACCCAATAGTTGACATTTCATCATTGGTTGCTGAATGGGTGGTTTCCCTTATGTTTGACAACAAGACATCTAATCACACATTGGGATTCATGTAGTGTCTTGGAGTCCATTAGCCCTATTGGTGGTTTCCTCGCCTTTGTCAGCAATTTTCCTTATTGGCTTCTATTCAGAGGGTCTTTTTCGTATACTTCTTGCATGTGGCACACGTGAAAGACACACATGATCGTTGGTTTGTGAACACGTTCTTCATTTGATTTCCTCCAAATCATCAGGCTCCTACTTTGTACCTCATGCTGAATGATGAGAGAGGCCTTAATTCTCTCATTTTAGTAGGTCTCCTTCCATCAACTTCAGCTCATCTATTCTGGAGACAAGACCTAGATTCTTATGAGTATCTAGAGGCCTGCAATCATCAGTGGCAGGTTCTCTCACCATCCACAGTTGGGAATACATCAATGTCTCTTGATCGATGGATTCTTCAAGTGTTCAACCTCGAATCCTTTATTCACACTTGCAAGAATGTACTCGGTGCCTTGATACCTACTTTCATTATCGGTAGGCTATCTCACATTTGTTAACCATATGCCTTAATGACTGGTAATCAAACAAAGTCTCATTATGTTCAACCTCAACTCCTTTGTTCACACAATGTAGACTTGCACCTTTGGCGGATTGTGTAGAATACTTGAAGACATCAGTTTATAGTCGCAGATTTCTTGATTTGTTGCTACCTTTTATTCGACCAATACCCATGTGACTTCAGTGATCATAGGATATCAGATTGTACTCCATTGTATAAAGAAATCTTCAAATTTATTTTGAGACTGGTTTTACTAAGCCTTGTTCATGACTATGACAGCCTTTGGCATGTAGCCACCTTTGTATTTCCTATTCATAGCCATGGACGACTGTTTGGTATATTTTCACATGTATATGCATTGTAATTCAAATTGGTGGCCATGTGTGGAAAGTCAATGCAGATTGTAATGAGCAACTAGTTCTCCTAGTTGGGTCCCCATTACTCCAATTCTGGGTCCTATAATGTATTTCTCCCATCGCAGATACTCCTCTGACCTCACACATTAGGCGACATTTTTTATAGAAAGATTTGCCTCACCCTATGAAAAATTGCACATAAGGCCTTTTTCCATTTCCATATACAGAATTGAAGTCCCTTTTTGCAAATCCCAGAGCTAAAAACATTATTTTTCCACATATATGCACCCTACCTATAGTACACCATGGGTATATGCAGGTTGCATGAATACAACCCACATACATCAAGATTTGTGCCAAAAATAAAAAAATGGTGTTGTGTTTCCATGTCACATCACGAGATCGATGATCCTCGACCTTCCATATACTAGAAACGTTCTGACTCGACCCTTCAGTTCCACTTGAAGGCTACAAATGGGACAAATCTGAGCTATGGAAAAGAGGATAATAATTCAACTTTTAGAGAAAAGATACTCTGAAGAAATTATTCACTTCATATTGAGTCGGCATCCCTTTTTCCTTTTAAGTATGAACACATTGTTCAACCCCCAAGCTCTTCCCTACATGATTGAGAACCTCATTATCTCTCTTATATGAGATTTCCTTTGGTGGAGGATTGCAGTGATGGAGTCCCAACTAGAAGGGACTTAGTTTCTCGGTTACAAACCATGCTGACACAGAAGTTTGTAATTCATTCAATTCTATTGATTACATTTTAATAAAAATACTCTTTTCTCGTCCAATTAATATCTTGCAAATATTTGAATTGTTATTCCATGGGTGTATTTGTTATGAATGTTGATGGATTATTCTATTGAATGTGCTAACACTATATATTATCACCATATGCTTGCGTTTCTTGGCTGTAGAGGACAAGTTGCAGGTGTATTTCTTTGAGTCAAGTCCTCCATGGTGGACTTCATCAAACTTTTTTACGAGGTAGGCCTTTTATCTTGTCTTGCTTACATGTTTTTTTATGTAGTATACCTAATATTAGAGTTGATTTATGCATTCATTTCCATCTATGGTGGTTTACCCCTAGTCATAGAGAGATTTTCCTCGTAACACATAACCAAACTAATGAAGTGTTCTTGTATCACCACATACAACAAGAACCACCGACTTAAATTATGTTACTTTATTCAATAAGAGGTTATTCATCTTATAATTTTACAAAAGAAGAATAACAATACACTTAGCAAAATCTACTATTAATATAGCTCCACAACAAAGCATCCTCCAACCCTTGGGATACTATCTATCTCATGAAGTAAAATACCCCCATCATTAGTCCATTCAATCTGTCAATGAGAAAAATTAATCATGCCAAAAAATTGACTAGGATACTAGGGACAACATATTGAAACAAATTCCACTATAGAAGAGCACTATTGAATCCGAGTTATTAATGATCCACCCCATGTATGAATTGGGCTCCTCCTCTTGAAGATTCAACGATATTCCTCTTAGTATGTCATTGCCAACCATCATAACACAGTAGATATAGAGCCCTATGGAGAATACTTGAATTCATGTCAGAGAGAGATGCTCCATTCAACGAGGAGTGTGTCGTTAAAATGTTTGGTGTAGAGGTAGTAATTGTATATAAGGAAAATCCTTCTCACCCAATCATAGTCTATTTTTTGGGCTTCTGTAAGCATACCTGTCACTCGCTGATACCACCACTTTTCACATGTTGTGGAGTTGCAGGTTGGAAGCGACTATCCAATTTCAATGTGTAAAGCTATGAAACACTCTCCATGTTTAAAAATTGATATGTCAAGATGATACCAGAACTTGGCGTGATAGATACTCCTTCATTCAAATCTACTTTCACAAATGGTGGATTAATGGGCTCTTTTCCATGATATTGAAGTTTTTTCATATACAAATTTCTGCAAAACAACTACTCACATGTGATTCCTCCCATATGTCGATGACTGTCTTTTAAAAGAATCGCCCACACTAAAATCTACACATGAACAATATACTAGAAATGACGACTTTCTATCCACAAAACACATAGGAACAATAATACACAAAACAACACACTCTATTCTCACATGCACTAACCTACTCCTACACTGACAACACATTGAAAATCAGATCTTTCTCATTGTCATGGGCCCTGTCATGAGCGAGATAAGCCTAAATAAATCCTCTATGATATCAAGAAAAAAAATGGGCCACCGAAGAGGGTGCCCATTCACCTTCACATAGCATTTTCTATTGTAAATTTCCCTCACCAGTCCAGTTGAGTAGGGAAGTTCCTAATAAATAATTAGCATGACTTTTCCATCATGTAGTTAACTAAATAAAAATAAAAAACAATGCTTGTCAGTCATAAATAAAGTAGCAAGTATCTTGTTGTTATTGTAAAAACAAATCACCCATTTTGATAAAAGGGGTGTCTTCTTGTTGAACTAAAATGAATGATAATCTACTTATTATTTCGATTTGTTTATCTCTTTCATTATCTTCATATTTTGTATTGTGTAGGATTTTATTCTTGTGTGTCAGTGTATTATGTTGTTGCATGTTTAACTTTTCGTATAGAATTGCAGATCAATTGGTATCATAGCCTAGATCCAAACCAACTTCTTCTCAACCAAAAAATTCAAAAGAGAGGCTATCCAACAATTTTTTTTTTCAGATCCAAATGTCCTTCTCAGAACTTACAGTACCCCCTCCTCAGGGATTCCAACATGTTCATATTTCAATATTCTCCACACACCCTCTTCAGGTTACCGAGTTCCTTCTCAGTGTGCTCATGAGTTCAGTGATTCTCAACACAACATCTAGTAACAGATCAACATCCACAGTGAATGAAAATTATGCCACCATGAAGATAGTCGTCTATAGAGGATTCCACATCCAATGCCACAACTCCAATTCATGATTTAAAGATGGATCTCTAGGAGATACTCCATCTACAACAAAGCAGAGATCCAACACCCATGCAACTCGACACACACTTGCAATTACTGAATTTGATAGGCCAAATGAATGGTGAGAATGTAGACTCTTAACCTAGAATTCTTTCAACATAATTTTGTACATGTCCTAAGATGAAAGAATACATAATTCTTCAGATCGTTAGTCTGCAACTTGAGGTAATTGTGAAGACATGGTGGGACACTTATTTGGAGAATTATTGATGGGTCATGGACAAAGGTGACCCCGTCGAGACAAAGACACATCCACCACAATTTACTACATGGGATGGATTCTATCAGGCTCTTAGAGAGTGATTATACCCACTGAGATATCACCATAACCTCCTCGCCAAATGGTTGCAGCTCTGACAACTTGTTAATCAATACGTCCATGGATACATGGACATATTTTGAAAATTTTGCATCCAACTGCACATCGGTGACCTACAAGAGATTTTAGTTATCAAATTCAATTCGGGTTTAGGAATTCATCTCCGTCATGAAGTTCATTTGTTTGAGAGTTCATCCTTGGACAAGGCCTTTCTTCAGGCTTTGTCCATCGAGCATAAAGTGGCTCCTTGATTCCTCTCACCCCAACCTATATATGACCCTTCGACTGTTGTCCCTTCTTAGGTTACCCTATCGCCACCTACACACCTCTAATGATGCCTTAGTGTACCTTCCAAAAGATGAACTCAAATTCTTCTACCGACTATCGAGCAATTTAGAACCTTCACTCCAACAAAAATATATTTTCATAGGTCACTCAGTTTGATTTCCCTGACCATCCTGAATTTGTTTCTCTCAAAATCATAAAGAAATTTCCCCATCTCTAATTTTCATGACTACAAGTGACCATTGCACCTATTATGTGCCCCTGTTTACCCACAATTGTAGAATTAAGCATGAATTCACTACTCTCATCTTAGACAATGGAATCCAAAAGAAATTATTCTCCTACGACTTGGTCCAATGCCTACAACTCCCAAATACTCCACACCCTGAACCATGTCAACTTTGATGGGTACAAAAGGAAGGCCTACACCTCACTATCTCCTCATGTTGTACGATGACCTTCTCTATTGGCCCTTTCCGGGATACTATGGTTTATAATGTTTCTCGTTTAGATTGTGCTGAGTTGTTACTTGAACTTCCCTACAAGACCTGGCCCGGAATGATGTTTATCATGATAAAATCCATAAATAACACCTGCAACATGAGGGACACACCTATGTACTTACCTCCTCTACTCCTCTCTCCACAAAGGATCTGACTGGAAAAGTGGCCATTAAGCAAGTAACTCTGAACAAATATGTTACCTTATGTTTGGCTTGCCCCATTAGACCAGACCATATGACCAACCCAACACCTAAGTACATGGCTCCTTGTCTCCCATAACGTGTAAATGATTTCCCCCAACCAACAATACTGGCCCTGTCTTTCTCTATTTAGCACACCATTTATCTTCTTTCGAAAGCCTCTTTTACCAATGGCCCTTCATACTGTCTCACTTCCCAAGAGGAAGATGTGATAGCATTCCAAACTAACCAACTTTTGAATTTAGGCTCTACTCCACCTTCATATTTTCCTTGTGCATCTCAAATGTTTCTCATGGAAAAGATGATTATGTTACAGTAGTCTTTGTCAATACATTATGTAATCCAACCCAAGTGCCATAGTATTATAACACTTCGTTCGGAAGTTCCTCTTTGTCCAAACAAATTATTGAGAAAGCTTCACGAAAAATGAGTTCTTGCAAATGCAATATAGTGGGGCATAATCATTTGCAGAGGCATCCATTCTTAGTTGGAGTAATTAATCAGATAAGAGGTGTTGGACAACCTCATTGTTCTTCTAGTGAGATCATATTTAAAGGATGTGTGGAGGTAGATAATGCATGTTTGTATGATCAATACCGAGTGGATAAGTATATGGTTAAGATGACCCTTACTCTCTCTCTTTTAGGGTTTTCACAATAACAACACGAACAACACTCATCTCAACATTCTACCCACACCCTCAATTTACTCTTAATTGTTTTTTAATACAAACAAAGATGCAACATCGTATTGCAAATCTAGTGTGTAATAACCTAAACTCATTCTTTTAAAAACATTACAAAATTCCTTTGGTAGATATTATTTATTAATGATATTGTGTAATTCAGATTTCCTCCAATTACCATAGTTATATATATTTATACACCATTTCCTACATTATAATGGTTCTACTTAACTTCTCAACATATTCCTTCATGGAAATATACACAATGTCCATTCAACTTTATGTGTTAGGTTTAGAAGTTCTTTGGTTTCCTTATCTAACATAGGATCCTTATTGTAATTTATGTTGCTTATGTTCTATGGTTGACAGGTTCCTCCTCTTTTCTTCCTAAGACGATGTATCTAGAGTTATATTACTTAT
>JASDQU010440306.1:23205-41228 GCA_032191745.1 Picea mariana | reverse complement strand
TTGTCCTGACCATCATCGAACTTCCAGACATTTTTTCCAATGTTTCATTTCGTTCCAATATGATTTGAGGGTTTCTTTCCATTTTTTATTCATTGCACAGAGTCTTCAAGGTTTCAATCCTTTTTTCTTAAGTAACTCATTTTGGTTTCAAGTATGGGTGATGGATCCTTATGCTTGGTTCTTCCTGGAGTGTTGGTTTTATCCTTCTTACAAACATGGAGAATGCAAGTTAGATGTTTACGGTTTTCCTCGTTTTTAGGAAGGTTTCTATATTACAGTGTTGTTATTATGTATTGATACTTTGTCTCCGACACTACTTTTGAATTGGGTTTTTATGTAAAATATCCTTCTGCGTAGTTTATATTTTCTTACTTAAACCATGCGCTATGTAAATAGCCTTCCTATGCAATTCATAATTATGTGCTATATTCTATAGAGGAATTTTAATCATTTTTAATTGTGGTTCATGGATACTATAATTTAATGATGGGCCCTTTTGTGAACAAGAGCACCCATTAGATCTTCACCATAGGATCGAGTTGTTTTGTTTCTTCAACAAAGGATTTCTCCAAGGAGATTCGAACCGCTCTAGATAAAGCAAGGTAATTGTATATATATATTATTTCTTGGAGTAATTTCCTACAATTCTCTTCCGTATTAATACTCATGCTTGTGCAGGGTATGTATATATATATATATATATATGTGTGTGGCTATACTATTAAGCTTATTTTCCAAACGAGCGTTCAACCCAGCTACCTCTCGTACGTGTTTTTAATCAATCGACTGTATATAGGGTCTCAATCTTTCTTACTCAAGCATCAAACTAATCACTATTGGTTATGATCTTTCGTAAAGGGTTTAATTATGGCTCCAATATATTATTTCTTGGAGTAATTTCCTACAATTCTCTTCCGTATTAATACTCATGCTTGTGCAGGGTATGTATGTATGTCTATATATATATATATATATGTGGCTATACAATCAACCTTGTTTTCCAAACTAGCATTCAACCCAGCTACCTCTCGTAAGTGTTTTTAATCAATGGACTGTAAATAGGGTCTCAATCCTTTTTACTCAAGCATCAAACTAATCACTATTCGTTATGATGTTTCTTAAAGGGTTTAATTATGGCTTCAATACCAGGGCGTTTACCCTCGAAAGGTACTTCAGTTTCCATTCTAGACTTAAAATGATGGTGTTTGATATGGCACCACCGTTCGATATTGGTCTATGTATAATCGAGATTTGATGGTTACCTACAAACTTTCTATTCACAGTTTCCTTTGTCTATTTAACTTGGAATATTTGTATTATGATCTATTGTTCTGTGTAATAAACGTACTAGTTTGAATTGTCGCAAGGAAATTTATCCATGTATTAAATTTTGTTGTTTTGGTATCAGAATTTATAACTGTGGAAGAGGGACTGATACCCAGTTTAGATACTCTATATTTTTTTTCTTTAAGGGTTTTATCTCAATGGGATTAATTTGAATAATCCTTGATACCAATTCTATTTTAACTTTGTCATTTCACTATATTACGATTTCTTTACTAGGTTAGATTTACAGAAAATCCTTGGCTCTTTTCATTAGTTGGTATGGTTTATTCCAAGCACTATTTATCATTCTTACTTTGAACTTGTCTTGATTGTTTTCTTTTTTGTTTATGGAAATACAACAGAGCCTATAAGGTCGAATTTAAAAGACTTGATTTTATACTTTCCACATCTACTATGTCAATTGTAATTACCTGCAGTATATGTTTGATATTGTGTTCAACAAGAAGACTCGATTTCCTATATCTACGATATTTTTCCTTTTGTATTAACAATACCATTTAGAGTCTTAACCCTATTAGTTACAATCAAAATTACATAGACTTTTATCAAACTTAAACTGTGGTAAATACATGACAATTAGATGGTAATAATTTCACCAATCTAATTTAGGAATCCGTTTATTCATCAATTCCTGAATATACATAGTCGCATAACATAATATAGAATAAGGAAAATCATTTAAGTTCTGAATAGTTCACAGCTCTAATCAACAGTAAACTTATACATAATAATATTGGAACATGGAAGAAAAACATGTAATTGAATATTTCTAAGGGAAACACACGTTAACTAGGCCATTCCTCCCAACCATAGATCAGATAAGCTACTTATGCCCACTCTGTCACCCCGGAAATGAATCCATATTCTAGAACTTAACCAAGTGACTTGTTGCAGGTTTTAGGGCTACAAGCTTTACGTGAGTAATCTCGTGTCATGCAATTTACATATATTTTACATCTTCTTCAAAATGGCATTCCATCCTCTTTGTTTCCTTTTCCTTTATAATATTTTCCTAGGAATTTGACACAGGCATGAGCCTCATGCTCATTGACCACCTAACAATTTGATTTTTACACATGTTTCTTCAGAGTCCCTATAACCTTGTGATTTGTCTCACTCAGTTGATTTACTCAACTAATCTCACCACTTGTCCCCTTCTACTTTCACTTGGTTGTTTCTCTTTTGGATCAACATACTCTCTATTCCAATAGTCCTACTCAATGTGTACCTTCTCTTTTATTAATAAAAAAATATGTACTTGAGTTTTATCATAAATATCCATAATGTGTTGATAAACAATAATAATAAAAAAAATAAGAAGTTTTAGTTTTGAATCTTTGGGGTATCACATCCATTCATCCTTAGAACTTAACACCTTCCTCGGTGTTATTTACTCTTGGTCTGGATCATTCCCAAAAAGAAATGCATATGATTTCCTCGTATAATCCTTCATTTCCCATGTAGCCTTTTCGGGACTAAGGTGCCTCCACTGCACCTTTAACTACCTGATAGATCAATTTTGAAGTGTAAGCTCCCTCCTATAGACAATATGATCTGTGTCTACTGGGAACTCTTCTTGGGTTCCACCTGTATCATATTCTAATCCTCAACATGAGAATAATAATTTATATATGTTTTTAATAATGAAACACGAAATACATCATGTACTTTTACATTGGATGGAAGTGCAAGCTGATATGATATAGGTCCTATTCGAGTGAGCACTTCGAAGGGACCACAATATCAAGGATATAATTTAGTATAGCTTCCCATTATGAAAGAACTCTTTTTAGGCTTTACCCTTATATACACATGGTTTCCAATATTCAACTCTATTGAAGTTCTTTTGGAGTCTGCATAGCTTCTACCTGTCCCGAGCTAATTTCAAATTATATTGTACATGTTTCACTATTAGTTCCATTTCCTTTAACATTTCAGGTCCTATCATTAATATGTTGACAAGATTACTCTAGGAAAAAAGGGTGTTACATTTTATCCCAAAAATAATTTCAAAAGGACTAAGTTTAGTGGAAGCTTGGTAATGATTATTGTATGTGAATTCAACCAAATGTAGTTATTCTTCCCATTTGTTAGGTATATTCATAACATACATTCTAATCATATATTGTTCTATTTGATTAGTTCTTGTAGTATACCCATATGTATGAGAATGGTAAGCAATACTAAAAATTAATTGTGTATCTAAGCCTTTAAACACAACTTTCCAAATGTTTCCTGTGAATTTTGTTTCTCTGTCTGAGATTACAGTTTTAGTAATTCCATGTAGTTGGAAGATTTCCTTCATAAATATATATGTTATGTTAATAGCTTTATAGGTGGATTTGACTGGTATGAAGTTGGATTCCTTGCTCAATTTGTCCACAACAACCATTATTGAATCATTTTGCTTACTGATTTTAGGAAGGCCTGTTATAAATTACATAATTATAATTTCCCATTTCCATTCAGGAATGGGTAGGGGATGTAATAGTCCACCTAGATGCCGATGTTCAGCTTTAACTTGTTGACATTCTATGGATTTAGCTAAATATTCAATAGTTTCTCCTTTTATTTTATGCCAAAAAAACTCTTTTCTTAGAATAGTAATATTTTTTGATAGCTAGGATGTCCAACATACGTCTTTTTATGTAATTAATTCAATATTGTAATTTAATTTATTCTTCTTTAGGGATATACAACACATTTTTAGAAACTCTGAAGTCTGATTTTTCAATTTTAGCTTGATTTTCTACCAATTTTGACTTAATATTTTATATTCTATATTTCAATTTTAGCTTGATTTTCTACCAATTTTGACTTAATATTTTATATTCTATATCCCTTTTAACCGTAGTATTTATTTTTTCCTCTAAATCAATTTCATAATAACTTATCGTAACTGTATAAATCAGATTTGCATGCCTTCTCAAGGCATCAACTACCTTATTTTATTTTTCATTGATATGTCTTATTTCAAAATTGTACTTACTCAAGAAGTCTAATCGTCTTTTGTGATGAGCATCTAGATTTTTTTATCAAATACGTGCTTTAAGGAAATATTGTCGGACATAAATAGGAATTTCCATCCTATTAAATAACGTTGCCACATATTTAGTGTATGTATTATCATCGCTAATTATAAATCACGTGTTACATGATGTCTTTCATGTTTCTTAAGCTTCCTATATTCGTAAACAATTACATGATTCTCCTGCATTAGTACTCCTTCAAGACCTTCAATGCATGCATCTGTGTATACAACAAAGTCTTTATATGGATCTGTTATTTTTAATATAGGAATTGTTGTTAGGAGATATTTTAGTTTTTCAAAACTTTCTTGGCATTTTTTAGACCATATAATTTTTTTTCCTTTCTTTTGTAGAGATGTTAAAGAATAACCAATCTTTGAAAACCCTTCAATAAACTTCCAGTAATAACCTGTTATACCCATAAATGATCTTACATATGAAACATCTTTTGGAATTTTCTACTGCATAATGGATTTTGTTTTATTAGTGTCAACAACTATTACCTCTTTAGAAACTACATTTCCTAAATATTGAATCTTATCCTTATAAAAATCACATTTACTAAGTTTAGCATATAGATTTTGTTCTCTTAGAATGTGTAGAACTATTCTTAAATGTTCTTCATGCTCTTGTTCATTTTATGAATAGATTATTATATCATCAAAAAATACGATTACAAATGTTTCTAAGTATTTAATTAGGATATTATTCATTAGACACATGAATGAGGTTGGCGCGTTTGTTATCGCGAAGGGTATCACAAAAAATTCATAATGCCCATACCTCATTCTAAATGTTGTTTTGTATACATTTTCGTCCTTAATTTTTACTTAAATATATCATGATCACAAATCGATCATGTGTAGTATTCCAGATATAAAATAGTATGCATAACATAAATATTTTATCTAGATATGGTAGAACAACAATGATATAAATAGAATAATACCAGAATAACACCAAAAAGAGCACCTTGATTAGTGATAGCAATGTTCACTTGTCTCATCGAGGGGGAAACCTCCAGTAGAGAATAGCTCTGTTACAATAATATCCATGACAATATTTCTCATACCCTCTACTCCTATTGATACTAAATCTATCTATCCAAAAGAACAATCTAGAGGAAGATCCTTCTAGAAGGAGAAGCTTATATTAGGCCTTCTTACATTTGACATAATCTTCCTTATTGCTAGGCCTTATTAATATTGTCCCTTATTACATGGAATTATATTATTCTACCTACATGAGGGGTTAGGGAGGTTAGGTCCCTAGAATCCCCTCCCCCCTTGAAAAGCAACCTTGTCATCAAGGATTCAGATGAGGAAATTGTTCTAGAATGGTGGCCAGCTCCCAGGTGGCATCTTATGGAGTTGTATATTTCCATTGGACTAACAATTCCATGATGGTGTGTTGATGGAGACAATGCTTTCACTGGGGAAAGACTGCTTGTTGATGAAACCATATGGAACCTTCTTCATCCAACTCAGGGAGAGTAGTTTGAGTTTGGCACTTAGTTCCAATCACCTTCTTTAAGAAGGAAGCATGAAAAAAAGGATGGAGCTTCGACTGATTAGGTAAATCTAACAGATAGGCCACTGATACTACATGCTTGAGCACTGTATAAGGACCATAAAATTTGGGTGCAAGTTTCTGAAAGTGTTCAACTTTGAGTGAAGTCTTCTTATAAGGTTGTAGTCGAAGAAACAACTGGTCCCCTTCAAAAAAATTACGATTGAAACCACCTTGATCTTCTTATTTCTTCATGTGATTCTAAGCCATGACGGAATTGTCTTTGAGGGCATGAAGAATAACCTCTCAAATTGTAATATTTTTTTCAACCTCCTGAACTTTTGATACCTGTGGCATATATGAGAGAACTGACGGGGGATTTTGGCCGTAGACTCTTCAAAAGGAGTCATGCGAGCATTTATATGGTAAGATGTGTTGTACCACCATTCAACTAGGGGTAACCATTGAGTCCACTGATTTTTCCTCTCAGATGAAAAACACCTCAAATATGTTTCCAAACACTTGTTGACAACTTCAGTCTTGCCATCCATCTGTGGGTGATAGGAAGTGTTGAGATGCAATTGGGTGCTCTATAGCTTGAACAATTATTTCCAAAAATTGTTGGTGAAAGTGGGGTCTCTATCAGAGACAATAGAATTAGGCATGCCATGAAACTTGAAGATATTATCCATAAATATTTGAGCTACTGTGGTGGTTGTGAATGGGTGTTGAAAAGAAAAAAAATGAGCATATTTGGAGAGAAGATCTATGACCACCATGATGACTGACTTACTGCTAGATTTAGGTAATCCTACAATGAAATCCATAGAAATGTCTGGCCAAATAGCGTGGGGAATCAGATACAGTTGGAGTCTTATTGGAACTTTGACAATTTCTCCCTTGTTGAGTTGATAGACCTCACATTTAGTCACAAAGGTGCGGATGTCCTATTTCATACCATCCTAAAAAAAAAAAATGTTTGACCCATTCATAGGTTTTGGTAAACCATGAATCATCGTCTGTGGTTGAGGCATGAAGTTCAGAAAGAACTGTGGATTTAAGTTGTGATTTCTTGCATAAATACAAACGACCTTTGTAGTGAAGATCTTCATTGTGCTAAGAGTACCTTGGAGAAACTAAAGAAATGTGTTGCAATTGGTGGAGTAAGATAAAAAAAATTCATTCTTGCATCCATTCCTGACGAACAACGTCGAGCCAATATGGTACAATGAAGGAGAGGGAGAAAATGGACCCATCTTCTTCATATTTCCAGGAAAGAGCATGGGCCCCTACATTTTCCTTTCCCTTCTTGTAAATGATCTCATAATCATATCCAAATAGCTTGGTCACCCATTTTTGCTGCGATGGGGATGAAATTTGTTGTTCTAGGAAATACTTGAGACTCTAATGATTAGTTTTGATTTGGAATCGATTACCCAATAAATAAGGATGCCAAAGATGCATAGCATGCAAAATAGCTATTTTTTCCTTTTCATAATGGATTGGCCCAAATATCACTCTGAAAGTTGTTTGTTAGTGAAGGCCAAAGGCCTACCATCTTGAATGAGGATAGATCCAATTTTTTTCCCAGAAGCATCACATTCCAATACGAATGTCTTTGTGAATTCTGGAAGGGGTAGGATAGGGGTCGAGCACATAACAACTTTCAATGCTTGGAAGGCATGATCCGTAGCTGAAGTCCAAGTGAAAAAATTATTTTTAAGGAGAGAAGTGAGAGGAGCTGCAATTTTTCCATAATTCCGAACAAACTTCCTATAATATCTCGTTAAACTTAGAAAACCACACAATATCTTAAGATTTTTAGGGTGAGGCCAATCTTGCATAGATTTAATTTTCTCAGGATCCACTCGAACACCATCCTTTCTGACAATATGACCTAGGTATTCCACTTCTGAGGCACCAAAGGCACATTTAGATTGTTTGAGGAAAATTTGGTGCTTAGAGAGTAGATGGATAACTTGATTCACATGGGAGAGATGAGTTGGCCAAGTTTGACTATAGATGAGAATATCATAAAAGAAAACTAAGACAAAATGACGGAGAAAAGGACCGAAGAGATGATTCATAAGACTTTGGAAAGTGGAAGGAGCATTACACAATCCAAAGGGCATTACAAAGAATTCATAATGACCCTCATGAGTCTGAAATGAAATCTTGGGAATGTCTTATTCTTTCATACAGATTTGGTGGTAGCCAGAACGTAAATCTAATTTGGTGAAGTACTGAGCACCGCTCAATTCATCCAAGAGTTCATCAATGACAGGAATGGGGAATTTGTCTTTGATTGTGAGTTTGTTGAGGGAATGGAAATCAAGACACATGCGCCAAGTACATTCTTTATTGAGTACCATGACCACAGAGGAAGAATAGGGCTAGTACTGGGATGGGTAACACCTGCTTTTAGCAATTTATGAACAATTTTTTCAATTTCATTCTTCTGGGAAAAGTGATGATGAGGGGTGGAATGATCATGGAATCCACAAGAAGGGGGAAGTTCTTTGGGAGTGGTAAAAACAATTTGGTGGTAGGAGAGGATAGATTGGAGGTCGGGATGCATAGAAGGTGTCTCAACAACATTAATGGAGTGGAGTTTGAATATAATTCTCAAATGACCTTTTTTCAGGAGCTTTTCCATGCAATGGGAACTGATGATCTCAGGGGAGCCTGTTGTGATGCCTTGGAAATTATATTGTTGTCTCTCCTATTGGAATTGCATGGTTAAGTCCTTAAAATCCATGAGAATGGGGCCTGGAGTGCATAACCATTCGACACCAAGAAAAATGTCAGAACCAACCATGTCTATAGAAAACATATGTGATTTCAGGTGATACTGACCAATTTGGAGTCACACATTTTCACATCGTCCCCCACATTTCATGGAACCTCCATTAGAAATCATGATTTAAAAATTATTGACGACACAGATGTAACAATTGACTTCTTGGGAAATGCAGTGATTAATAAAATTATGGGTTTGACTACTGTTCACAAGGATGATGACTTTCCTATTTTTTATGTAACCAATTAATTTGAGAGTCTAGGGAGTAGAGAAGTTAGTGAGGGAATTAAGTGAAATCCCTGGGTCAACGTATGGTGGATCAAAGGTTGGGATGAGGTCATATGGCGATGGTAGTTCCTCCACAGGCTGAAAATAAACATCTTCTTTAGAAATATCCTCAATCAAAGCCATAAAAATATTTTGTTCCTTAGACTTGTGCCCGATAAAATATTTGTCATCACAATTATAACAAAGACCCTTGAGTTGACGTTCAACCATTTCAGCCTTGGTTAATTTCTGTATATTAAGGGGAGCTGCATAAGGGGAATAATTGGTGGGTTTATAGCGAGGATGAAAGGAGAGTTTATCGGTCTGGGAGGATACAATATGTTGTTCTTCCTTGGATCGTTAAGTAGCTTCCAAACCAAGTCTAAGGGTGTGCCATGAAAACATGGGCATGAATTTCATCTTTGAGGCCATCAATAAAGAATTCTTTAAAGAAAGCATCTGGCATGCTCTCCATTCTGAAATCCAAATGTGAAAATGCAGAAATAAAGTTTTTCGCTGTCTCATACTGCTTTAACTTGGTCAGAGTCAAAGAGTTCATAAAGTTTAGCCACAAACTTTGTCCAAGAAACATACTTTTGGCGTGCTTTTTTTCGCCATTTCCACCATTTCCATCGTTTTGGATCCAGATGTAGGACACGATAATGAAGCTTGGATAAATCATCAGTAATTCAATACAAAGAGAAATAATGTTCCGTTTGGGTTACCCATCCTGTGGGATCCGATCCATCAAATTTGTTCACCTCAATTTTGGAAAGATTAAGGTCTCAAGAAACGTGGGTAGTATGAGGACCTTGGTAATGGTAAGAGTTATGGTCATCATGATAAGATGGTTGTTCATAATAGGAAGGGTTCTGGGAACATCCCATGAAGTATTCTTTGAGGCATTTGAGGTCTTTGATGTAGGAACATTGTTCCTGGAGGATATGAATAGCCGAATTTACTGAGATAAGGTTGTTATTGATATTCTTGATGTCTTGTTCTAGTGGGTGCCAAC
This sequence comes from Picea mariana, assembly GCA_032191745.1. Lineage (NCBI taxonomy): Eukaryota > Viridiplantae > Streptophyta > Pinopsida > Pinales > Pinaceae > Picea > Picea mariana. The sequence continues at coordinate 31,261 of JASDQU010440306.1, read as the reverse complement.
AATCAAGATATTGACTTCATGGGCTCTGGTGGTATCCATTTGGAAAAAATTAGAAGGAAAATGGTATAGGGGAAACAAAAGGGGGCTGGAGGGGTGGGTAGGACCATTGAGAAGAAGGGTGGAAAATGATAGGTACCACTTCAATCAAGAAAAAAAGCAGGATTCAATGGGATAAATTCCAAATAAGCATGCCAGAGAAGGGTCGGGTCCACCAAAAAAAAATTGTTTTTAAAATGATATGTATCACTGGGATCAGGGAAAAGAGAGGAACCCAGTGGGATAGGACCCAACGAAGTGTGTCAGCGGGACCACTATACTCTTTTTTTTAACTCCTGCAGAGTTATATTCCGATATGAAGAATACCGCATTGTTGAAATGACAAAATTTTTAACAAGAAGAAATGTGTAGTAATTTCACAACCCGAATCCAGGAGGCAAAGTTTCGGGGCAATAGATATTCTCTGTTCTGGTTTTTTTTTCGTCCCATGTGTTAGGGTATGCAGGGTGTCTAAAGACAATAATTTTCCCTGTTTTATAGCTCTCTGATATACGTCTGGGGTCCAATAGTAGTACTCGGCCCAATATCTTAGGACGCCAACTAACGAGGCTAGATCGTGCCCTTAGCCGTACTACCTGACTACCCAAGAACTAGAGATTATTTTCCCAAGTGTTGTTCCCAATGGAACTATAACATTCAGGCGACTGATCAATCTATCTATGGAGGGATTCAGGAGATCTAGATTGATCTGTATACATGTATTGTCTTATGCGGTACCACTCGAAGGGGTACCAACATGGGTTACAAGGGTGGCCAAGTGATGTTCCCTTAAGTACCACTTTTATTTCCTATGTGTATGAATCCCCAAACACAGGTTTATGCACATAATGATAGATCTTTATAGCTTTAATACATCATAATACGTCTCTACCCTGAAAAAAATTAACCCACAATTTTTTGGCAAGGAAATTACTCTAATACCACTTGTAGTATTCCAAATATAAAATAGTATGCAGAAAATAAATATTTTACCTAGAGATGGCAGATCAACAATGATATAACCAAAACAAAACCAAAATAATACAATAATAACACCAGAAAGATTACCTTTATTAATGATAGCAATGTTCACTTGCCTCTTCGAGGGAGAAACCTCCAACAAAGCAGAGCTCTATTACAATAATATCCAAAACAATATTTCTCATACCCTCTACTCCTATTTATACTAAATATATCTATCCAAAAGAATAATATAGAGTAAGATCCTTCTAGAAGAGGAAGCTTCTATTAGGTCTTATTATGTAACATCTCGCTCTTGCATTCACCTGATGTGATTTATTCTTTGAGGACACTTAGGTGCAAGTGATCTGGTTCATTATATGATTGACTTCTTCGCTTATGGATTTTGATGATGAGACTGTGGATTATGATGTTATGATATGTTATTTATTTCTAGACAGGTGCTACTGACTGGTTTCTCCTAAGTCTGCAAGAATCTTGACAAATTGAGGATGGTGATGGCATCGGTGGAAATCCTTGGAGTCCATATCGAGTTGGGGAGTGCATTGTATATGGTTTGGGTATTTTTGTTTATGCATATGTGACATGTATTCCAGTGTATCATGATTATGTTTATGGATAGGTGACATGTTTTCATTGATGGATGCAGGGTGACGATTACTTGCTAATCCGACTCACATTAGGAGTAAAGGGGCCATGCACAACAACCAGAGATATTGAGGGAGAGGTGTGGCAGTAGCCCTGCCACAACCTACTAGCACTTCCATCATGGCTTGAGTTGTAGGTTAATGATTACTTAGCTTGAGATATCCAGAATGTCAGGAGGGTAGATTGAGACAGTCGCTCATGAAGATTCTAAGGGGCTCACAATAAGGAAGGGTCATTATTCCTTAGAGGCCCTTAGTCTCCCACAAGGTTTTTTGATGGAGCATTCACTCCAAGGGTTGGATGTCTACCAAAATAAATCAAAAGGCGAGTGGCACCCTTGGAGCATATAGTACGTATTGAAGGGCACACTACATAAATGAAACATGATTAAAGGCGAGTGGCACTGTTGGAGCACATAGTGCATCCTGAAGGGCACGTCACGATTTTTAAAACTGGTGAGTCAATGAACCTAGAAAACAATATTTTATTTTGACTTGATCAGCCTTAAAATAAATGTTGTATGAGTAAAGTTTAAAAATTATAAAATTTCCCTTAAAAGCTACTTTGCTAAGCCTGGTTGAAATTACAGCATAGGTTTAAATGAGGTATAAGGACTAAAAAAATAAATAATTAATCAATTAATAAAAGAGGGATGAACAAAAATCAAATTTAAAATTTAAAGGAGAAAGAATTTATCAAAAATTTAATTGTTGGTTATGTGAAAACACTTGTTAATTTACAACTTAGACAAAAAGGGGAAAATTAAATGCAAAAGGAATGTGGAACAGAGAAGGGAATCTAGTCTAGAGAACTTTCCAAATTAGAACTCAACTAATCTTTAAGAAATGTGTCAGCCATTAAGGGAATGTGAGGGAATAAAGGGACACCAAAGAACATTTTTAGGAACGCTTTTAGAGGGGTGAGCGAAATTGGCAATTTAATTTAATTAATAAAGTGAATTTCTGGTGCAACTAAGGGATTGGGTGACAAGTGTATGTGGAAGAATATTTCCTAATAAAAAATTAATAAAAATAAATTAATGTGCATTTTGGAAAGGGACACTAAGAGAAATCTATAAAAGAAATGGTAGAGGAGGAGAATGGATGACGACTGGTATGCATAAGGTTATACTGTTGGATTTTTCTCTTGACTGATTTTTCTTGTGGGAGTTGGGATACCCATCTCAGATAGAGAGTGGTAGCTCAACCTTGCGAGACGATCTAGGAGATAGCTTTCTCTGGTTTGTGTGCGTGGCCCCTTTATGGCTCAGGGGGCTCAAAAGGAAGAAGAGAACCCCTAGTTTTGGCTAGGAGGTATCGGTGAGGTCTCAATGATTTGAAAGTGGGAGTGAGGAGGATCGCCACCAACAAAAGAAAATTAGCAAGTCGCCAGCCGCGTTACGATACACATTTTTTTTAAGTTGTAGTTGTAAATTAGTTAGAAGTGTACATTGATTTATTGTTGATGGATTTGTAATGGTTGTATGATATTGTTGGGCATATTCCCCCCCTCTTATTTTTTTCTATGGATTTCCTTGTTTTATTAATGTGAATAAACTCTAAGTGTGAGAAAAAAAAATGCCGAACATAGGGGCATGTTGCCTATGTGTTTTTGTTGTGTCTTTACTTGTTTTATTAATGTGAATAAAATATGTGTGAGAGAAAGAAAAACACACAACATAGGGGTATGTCTCTTCTGCGTTTTTTCTGTGTCTTCCATTTTTATTTTGATGTGATTAAACTCTACATGTGAGAAAGAAAAATGCCCAGCATAGGGGCATGTCTCCTATGCGGTTTGTTTGTGTCTTCCTTGTTTATTCTGATGTGATTAAACTTTGCGTGTGAGTAAGAAAAATGCCCATCATAGGGGCATGTCTCCTCTACGTTTATGTTGTGTCTTACCTATTTATTTTGATGTGACTAAACTCTGCGTGTGAGCATGGAAAAATTCTCAACATAGGGGCGTGTCTTCTCTACATTCTTGTTGTGTCTTCCTTGTTTATTTTGATTTGATTAAACTTTGTGTGTGAGAAAGGAAAAATGACTAGAATAGGGGCATGTTTCCTCTACGTTCTGGTTGTGTCTTCCTTGTTTATTTTGATGTGATTAAACTCTGCATGTGAGCAAGGAAGACACCCAACATAGGGGCATGTTGCCTCTGCATTTTTGCTGTGTCTTTCTTTATTTATTTTGATGTGAAAAAAAAACTCTGCGTGTGAGCAAAAAAATGCCCAGCATAGGGGTATGTTCCCTATGCATTTTTGTTGTGTCTTTCCTTGTTTATTTTAATGTGATTAAACTCTGTGTGTGAACAAGAAAAATGCCTAGCATAGGCGCATGTTTCCTCTATGTTTTTGTTGTCTTTCCTTGTTTATTTTTGATGTGGAAAGACTTTGCGTGTGAAAAAAAGCGCCCAACCTAAGGGCATGTTGCCTCAACGTTTTTGTTGTGTCTTTCGTAGTTTTATTAATGTGAATAAACTCTATGTGTGAGAAAGAAAAATGCTCAATATAGGGGCATGGTTCCTCTGCGTTTTTTATGTGTCTTTCCGTGTTTATTTGATGTGATGAAACTCTATGTGTGAGAAAGAAAAATGCCCAACATAGGGGTATGCTACCTCTGCATTTTTGTTGTGTATTTCCTTGCTTTATTAATGTTATTATAGAAGCTTATAATAATATTCATCATTAATGTAAGCTTGTAATAAATGCTTAGATTTAAATGTTTCCTTTTATTAAATGTTTAAATGAATGGTTATTTTAATGGTTGCATAAGCGTTTATTAATGTTATTATTAATGCTAATAACAATTTTCATCAATAATGTCTATTTAATTAACTGTTATGATGAACAATTATTATTAATGTTGTATAAGTGTTATTAATGTTCAATTATTATTAAATTTTTATAACAATTTCCATTATTAAATCTCAGTTTTTATTAACTATTTATGATGAAGGGTCATTATTGATGGTGTTTTAGTAAATGTTTATAGATGAGTGGTTAAGAAAATGACTTGAATCTTTCGCACAAATAGATGGTTAGTCATAATGATAGGTAAATATTTTTTATTTCCTTAGCACTTTGTAATCATTGAAAAGTAAGATCAATTATGCGATTATATTTCTTTTGTGCCTTGGAATAAAAAGGCTTGGGTACTCTTGTACAATAGATGACGTGGATGCATGTTTTCTTAGATTTAGTTTATTTCTTGCGCGCATGAGTTTAATGTATTGAATGATGGTTTTAGACGTTTAGTTATTTAGTTTATTTAGTTTGTTCTTAAATGATGGTTTTAAACTTAGTTTATTTATTGCGCGTATGAAAATATATGGTATTGAAGGAGGTATTGTATAATGTTTAGATTTTATTTTTGCATGTAATGAATAATCAATGAAATGAATGGTTGTTGGTTATTTACTTCTTGCACTCATGTATTTTTATGATGGTTAGATTTTAGACCCTTGTGCAATAAAATGTAATGAATGTATTTACCTTGCGTCGTTGAATTAGCTTGATTTTTATTAGATTTTTTTTATTTATGGATTCCATAGAATGTATGATGATCAAAGATTTTTGGACTTCTTGCACAATGAATTTTATGTCATGTATGATGGTGTGGAATTTGTTTATCTTGTGTCTTGGATGATGCTAATGAATAGGTGTTAGGTTTCTTGCGCTATGATCTAAGTTGACGCATAAATGCTTACGACTTAGTTTACTAATGCTCTTGTCACCATGTTGTGGTATGATTTCCTTATGATTGGATTATTTGCGCACAATGATCAATAAGTAAATACGTTAATTTGGAAAACGGATCATGTGCTTAGCTTGATAATGATGTTGATTATTGTAATTTGATGAATGATTTAATCGCGCACCTTGAAGTTAAGTATATGATTGTTTGAGCCTAAAAATTTAATTAAGTAGATTATTGTGCCTCGACTTATGTCATTGCTAGATGGATTTAGTATTTTAGTACTCTTGCACCATGGAATTTTTTGTTAGATGTGTTGGTTTATTAGAATGCCTTTGCGCTTAGATGATCGTTGATGATGTTATTTAGCTTAGTCAGTCTGGACTTGATTGTGGAGGGTGGGATGTATACACCTCCGTGTTCCTTAGAACAGTCGCCTGACCTGAGACCTTAAATGGTCAAAATTGATGGGAACCTGGGCTTGAGCGTTGCTTATGTTTCCTAGAGGTCCTAACCTTGCAGGATAGGATGGGTGGGTAGTCATTTTGTAGTCTTTATCTGATGATTTCTCTCTTAATTATCTCCAAGATTGATGTGCTTCTACTATGCCTTTTATGTTTATGTGTCACTATCCTTCATTGATGTATTGATTGAATTGTTATTTGTTTCAGTGATGAGTAGTGGGTGACGTTGTTACTTTGTATCATCATTCATTATAATGTCGTCGAGTTGTGTTGCTATGATTATTATTATTAACATTATTTTTCTAATACTTTAAAAAAAAAAAATTACCCGTTGTACGTTGTTTTTGTGTCATAATGGTCCGGGCCATTACATATGGTATCAGATAGGCTTCAACATGTGACTTGGGATCAATATGCCTTCCACTGTGAAAATAGTTGATTATAATTTATCACTAATTAAATTGAATTGTAATCATGCAGGTAATCATGGTTAGAGGACGTCACAAAGGCAGATGACGTGGTGCTAGGGGAGGGGGTGCGACGCCTCCAGTAACATCCACGCCAGAAGGGTCTAAACCCCAAGGAGAAGAAAAATTCTTCGGACGGGAACATGTAGCTATGGGGGATGTGGTTGGGTTAATGAGGTCCTTTCAGAGGATGTCAGAGGCCTTGATTAGTTGTTTGGATAGAGATGAGGCCAACATGTCGGTACCCCTTGAGGGTCCATCGCATGCCCTAACCGCTGCTGGTAGCATTCACTTGGAACTCAAGAAGGTCAAGTTTCCTAAGTTCTTTGGTGCCATAGACGTCGCAACTGTCGAGGCATGGTTGGAGAATATGGCGATGTTATTCACACTTCATGACTATACCTCCAACATGAAAGTCTACATGGAAGTATTTCGGCTGAAGGGGAGCACTCTGATATGGTGGAAGATGCTCCTTCTGCAACTGAACATGGTCGTCGAAGACATATCATGGGAACTGTTTGAGGAGCAGTTCCGAGAGAGGTATCTGTCAGAGGAATTCATTGAGCATCAGCTCAATGAGTTCAACACCTTATGACAAGGAGACTGTACGGTGCCTGAGTACGAGGCCTGTTTCATGGAGCTGCTTCAGTATACTCCTCATCTGAACACTGAGAAGCTTAAGGTCAATAACTTAGTATTATTCCTTAATATCAACATTCGTGCAAAAGTGAGGCTTTTAATGCCTGAGACATTGCACGATGTTGTCCAAAAGGCCCTCATAGTTGAGGGGGATCTCATCAGCGGGGGTCAGAGCAAAACTCTGGCGAGACCGATATGACATGCAACATCATTAGACACCAGCTAGACATAGACCAAGGTATCGAGGCACTCAAAGAGGATCCACATTTACGACACCATGACCACTGATGTCTTATAAACAAACTCCCTATAGAGGACCACAACATTGACAACAACGTCGACCGCAACAACAACAGTTCAAGCATGTTCAACAGAACAGACCAGGGTTCCAGGTTGGTGGGCCGTCAACTTCTACTTAGGGGACTAAGAGTATTGGGTCGAAGACCAGATGCTGGACATGTGGAGAGCCAAATTACCAGTCTGATTGTCTGGTTGAGAGGGACAGAGCAACTAGGACACCCAGACACCTTACAATAGGAGATATGGGCAAGGCCCACTGGATTCATGCATCGGTGAATAACCGCCAGGACGAGCACCAATCTATTGTTCTTGAGATGTCAGGTACCGCCGCTGACCATACTTTTAGTATTTTGATAGATGCAGGTGCTATAGAGAGTTTTATTTATGGTGCAACATTTAATATAATTAAGGTAAAGGTAGTTGAACAGGACGAGTTTAGTTATGTGGAAATGGCTTCTGGAGCCAAACAAAAGGTTGGAGGAGAGGTTACGAGCTGTAGCCTTAACCTGGGAGACTTTTTCATGAAAGATAACATATATGTCACGATCTTAGGATCTTATAACTGTAACAACCCTCCTAGTTAAGGACAACTACTCTGTCAACAGGTGCAAAAATTTCTTTTTTTTGGGGGGGGTGTTAAAGTGTGTGCGCGCGTGTAGAAGATCATCCCCCTCGACTCTACATCCCCACTCGAACCAACAACACGCAAGTAAGGAGAACACAATCAAGACGATCCGACATATCACAGTGACAACAAGAAATAAACGCCCCTTGACCTAAGGCGTACAACTAGCAACTATAAGTAGAACAAACACCAGGGGTTAGG
>JASDQU010440306.1:0-23105 GCA_032191745.1 Picea mariana | reverse complement strand
AATACAATATTCACCCTCATACCTAGCCGTAATACATTTCCCTCATAAAAGAGGGTTGCCTTCTAGGGCAAAAAACCCTAACATAATCTCTACCGTTAGATCTGTGACCTTATAATGAATGGTCCAGATTTACAATGAAATTACAATATACCTTTACAAGGCAATTTTTGCTTCGGGGGCTTCGCCCCAAAACTCCCATTGGGGGACGTTGCCCCTAAACCCCCGCTGGGGGCCCGCTTGCCCCCAGACCCCCTAGCAGGGGGGATAGGCCCCCTGGACCCCGCAGAGGGGGTACCCCCCCTCTGCACTCCCCTACGTGGAAGAGTGTACATACTTCTGGGGTGTAAATACTTTATGGGGTATAAACATGGCTGAAAACAAGGCCGTCTGAATCAGGAAGATAATTAGGCTCCACAACCAACACATTCTGGACCATCACATATGACAACTACGACATCGAAGAGTTGATCATGTCAATGTCCAGTGGGACAATTATAGTCCACACTCGACTACCTGAAAGGATGCATGTGATATGCGTCAATAGTTTTCACTTTTGTTTGATAGCTAGACATTTAGATATTGTCAAATACTTTATTGCTGCACTTGTATACTGTGAAACTTTGGGACGAAGTTTAAAATAATAGGAGCTGTATGTAACATCTTTCTCTTGCGCGCACCTGATGTGACTTATTCTATGAGGAAAACTGCGTGCAAGTGATCTAGTGCATTATATGAATGACTTCTTCGCTTATGGATTCTGATGATGAGACTATGGATTATGGTGTTATGATATGTTATTGATGTATAGACAGGTGCTATTGACTGGTTTCTTCTGAGTGTGCAGGCCTCTTGACAGATTGAGTATGCCAATGACATCGGTGGACCTCCTTGGACTACATATCGAGTCGGAGAGTGCACTGTATATGGTTTGGGTATTTTTGTTTATGCATATGTGACATGTATTCAGGTGTATCATCATGATGTTTATGGATAGTTGACATGTTTTCGTTGATTCATGCAGGCTGACAATTTCTTGCTAATCAAACTCACATTAGGAGTAAATGGGTCATGCACGAAAACTAAAGATATTGAGGGAGAGGTGTGATAGCAGCCCTACCACAACCTACTGGCACTCTCGTCGTGTCTTGAATTGTAGGTTAACGATTACCTAGTTCGAGAGATCCACGATGTCGTGAGGGAAGACTGAGACCCTTAGTCTCCCATAAGGTCACCTGATGGAGTATTGACTCCAAGGGTTGGACGTCTACCAAAATTAGTCAAAAAAAGAGTGGCACCCTTGGAGCACGTAGTGCGTCTTGAAGGGCATGTCACATAAATGAAACATGAATAAAGACGAGTGGAACCATTGGAGCACATAGTGCATCTTGAAGGGTACGTCACAAATTTTAACACTGGTGAGTCAATGAAACTAGGTACGTAGAAAACAATATCTTATTTTGACTTGGTCATCCTTAAAATAAATGTTGTATGAGTAAAGTTTAAAAATTATAAAATTTCCCTTAAAAACAATTTTTCTAAGCCTAGTTGAAATCAGAGCATAGGTCTAAATGGGGTATAAGGATTAAAAAAAAACTAATTAATCAATTAATAAAAGGGGGATGAACAAAAATAAAATTTAAAAGTTAAAGGAGAAAGAATTTATCAAAAATCTAATTGTTGGTTATGTGCAAAAACCTGCTAATTTAGAAATTAGACAAAAAGGGGAAAATTAATTGCAAAAGTATTGTCGAACATAGAAGAGAATCTAGTCTAGCGAATTTTCCAATTTAGAACTCAACTAAGCTTTAAGAGAGGCGTCAATAATTAAAGGGAATGTGAGGGAATAAAGGGACATCAAGGAGTGTTTTTAGGAATGTTTTTAGGTGGGTGAGGGAAATTGGCAATTTAATTTAATTAATAAAGTGAATTTCTGGTGAAACTAAGGGATTGGGTCACACATGTACGGGGGAGAATATTTCCTAATAAAAATTTAATAAAAATAAATTAACGTGCATTTTTGCAAGGGACATTAAGAGAATTCTATAAAAGAAATGGTGGAAGAGGAGAATGGATGACGACTAGTATGCATAAGGTTATGCTGTCGGATTTTTCTCTTGACTGATTTTTCTTGTGGGAGTTTGGATACCCATCTCGAATAGAGAGTGGTAGCTCGACCTTGCGAGGCGAGCTGGGAGCTAGCTTTCTTTGGTTTGTGTGCATGGCCCCTTTGCATATCGAGGGCTCATGGGGAAAAAGAGTATTGCTAGAGGTGGTTGGGAGGTACCATTGAGATCTCAATGATTTGCAAGCAAGAGCAAGGAGGATCGCCAACAACCAAAGAACATCAACAAGCCATCAGTCGAGTTACGATACACATTTTTTTTTAAGTTGCAATTGTAAATTAGCTAGAAGTGTACATAGATTTATTGTTGATGTATTTGTAATGGTTGTCTGATATTGTTGGGCATAGTCGCCCCCTTTTAGTTTTTGTTGTGTCTTTCCTTATTTTATTAATGTCAATAAACTCTGCCTGTGAGCAAGAAAAATGACCAACATAGGGGCATGTTGCCTCTGCATTTTTTTTGTGTCTTTACTTGTTTTATTAATGTGAATAAACTCTATGTGTGAGCAAGAAACACACCCAGCATAGGGGCATGCCTCCTCTGCATTTTATAAGCATTATTAATGTTTATATATTATTAAATGTTTATAATAATGTCCATTATTAAATGTCGGTTTTTATTATTTTTTTATGATGAAGGGTCATTATTAATGTTGTTTTAGTAAATGCTTATAGAGGAGTGGTTAAGAAAAGAACTTGAATCTCTTGCGTAAATGGATGGTATTTCATAATGATAGTTAAAGTTTTTTATTTCCTTAGCACCTTGTAATCATTGAAAAGTAAGATCAATTACAATATTAGATTTCTTTTGGGCCTTAGAATAAAAAGGCTTGGGTACTCTTGCACAATAGATGGCGTGGATGCATGTTCACTTAGATTTAGTTTATTTCTTGCATCCATCAATTTAATGTATTGAATGATGGTTTTAGACATTTAGTTATTTAATTTGTTCTTGAATGATGGTTTTAAAATTAGTTTATTTCTTGCGTGTATGAAAATATAAGGTATTGAAGGAGGTATTGTATAATGTTTAGATTTGCTTCTTGCATTCAATGAATAGTCAATGAAATGAATGGTTGTTGGTTATTTACTTCTTGCGCTAATGGATTTTTTATGATGGTCAGATCTTAGACCCTTGTGCGATAAAATGTAATGAATGTATTTACCTTGCGTCGTTGAATTAGCTTTATTGTTATTAGATTGCTTTCGTTTATGGATTCCATACAATGTATGATGGTCAAAGATTTTTGGACTTCTTGTGCAATGGATTTTATGTCATGTATGGTGGTGTGGAATTTGTTTATCTTGTGCCTTGGATGATGCTGATGAATATGTGTTAGGTTGCTTACGCTATGATCGAAGTTGACACATAAATGTTTACGACTTATTTTACTAATGCACTTGTCACCATGTTGCAGTATGATTTCCTTACGATTGGATTATTTGCACGCAATGATCAATAAGTGAATAAGTTAATCTGGAAAATAGATCATGTGCTTACCTTGATAATGATATTGATTATTGTAATTTGATGAATGATTTAATCGCGCACCTGAAAGTTAAGTAGATGTTTTTTTTGTGGCTAAAACTTTAATTAAGTATATTATTGTGCCTCAACTTATGTCGTTGCTAAATGGATTTAGTATTTTAATTCTCTTGCGCCATGGAATTTTATGTTACATGTGTTGGTTTATTAGAATTACTTTGTGCCTGGATGATCATTGATGATCTGTTATTTAGCTTAGTCAGTTTGGACTTGATTGTGGAGGGTGGAATGTAGACACCTCCTTGTTTCTCAGAAAAATCGCCTTCCCTGAGACCTTAAATGGTCAAAATCGATGGGAACCATGGCTTGAGTGTTGCTTATGTGTCCTGGATGTCCTAACCTTGTAGGGTAGGATGGACATGTAGTCATTTTATATTCTTTATCTAAAGAGTGTTTTCTTAATTTGCTCCAATCTTGATGTGCTTATGCTATGCCTTTTATGTTTATGTGTCGCTATCCTTCATTGACGCATTGATGACATTTTTATTTATTTCAGTGATGAGTAGCGGGTGACAATGTTACTTTGTTTTGTCATTCATTATGATGTCGTCGAGTTGTGTTGCTATTATTTTTATTGTTGACATTATTTTCCTAACGCTTTAAAAAAAAATATTTACCCGTTGTAGGTCGTTTTTGTGTCGTAACGGTCGAGGCCGTTACATATTACATTTAACTTATTCTTCCTTGTTTCTAGGCCTTATTAATATTTTCTTTTATTACGTGGAATCATATTATTCTACCTACATGAGGGGTTAGGGAGGCTAGGTCCCTAATATCATGATTGTTTCCCTTTGTACTTGGTCAAAGAGATCATCAATACGGGGTAAAGGATATATGTTTTTAATGGTCATTTTATTAAGTTGTCGATAATATATACATAATCGTAATGTTCCATATTTATTTTTGAAAAAGAGTACTCGTGCTCCCCAAGGAGATAAAATTGGTCAAATATATTTTTTGTCTAATAATTCTTGAAGTTGGTATTTTAGTTCATTAAAATATAATATATTCAAGAGATATGTAGCTCTTTAAACTTGTATCGCTCTGGGTAGTAATTCTATAGAGAAATCTATCTCTCTTTTAGGATGTAATCCAAGAAACTCTTGGAATATGTCTTGAAATTCTTACAATATAAGAAATATTTCTATTTCATCTTACTTTCTTCATTTTCATTATCAATTACATGTACTACAAATACTTTGCATCCTTTACGAATACATATTTTGATCTGCAAGGATGAAAATTTCTAATAGTAATGGTTCTCTATATCCCTTTAATGTTAATAATGTTTCCATTGTCATCTACGTAAGTAAATATTTTGTCATAGAAGTTTAAGATTACCTTATATTTTTCTAACTACTCCATGTTGATTAATGCATCATATGATCCTAGTTGCAAAACATTCAAATCTACTTGAGTTTTGAAGCCATTCGTACTAATTTAACAACCCTTAATAAGATTTGTAGATTTCCTTTGTGTTCCTATAGCAAGTTGTACTAACCATGATTTTTCAAATTTTTCCTTTCGTAATTTATATATTTCTACTATCTTAGCTGAGACATAGATTAGACTAGCACCTGGATCAATCAAAACGGAAATTGGTTGATTATTCAACATACCTTCTACTTCCACCATGGAATCTTGATGATCTACCTGTTTGTTTTCCAATGTTTTCCAAGGCTGCGCTAATCTTTTGGGTGAACCTCGCTATTTCACTAATTTTTGTTGCTTCTCGAACGGTATGGATATTGTTGTTCTTCTTCTTCCCGTGGGAAAAATCCTTGAAATAATGTGGTTCTCCACACTACCAACATTTTACTGGTTCTTTTTGGGTAGTTTCTTTATTATAGAAAGTTGTTAGTTTTGCATTTCTATTTTTAGATGGGTTATAAGGCTTATTATTTTTGTAGTTATTTACATGAAACCCTTTAGCAGTGTTCTTATTTAAAAAAAATTCTTTTTTTCTTCGTGGATCAAATATTTCAACTTTCTTACCCTTCCAATTTTAGCATTTTCATTTCTAGTTTTATATTGTTCAAAACACAATTTATCCTTACGCATAGCTTCCTCTAACGTATTAGAATTTTCAAACTCAATACTATCTTTATATGAGGTAGTTAAACAACTCAAGACGTGTTGTATCTTTGGTTTTTCATCTAGAATATAAGATACATAACGCAATAGGCTTAGAAATTTGTTGCAAAAATGTTTCATGGCTAAATTTCCCAATTTAAATTCATAGAATTTTTTAGCCTTTCCTTCATAATATTGTTCTAATATATATTGTTTCTTAAAATATCTTTTAAATTTTTCCAAGTGATTTCACGTTCCTTTATATTATTTACTCTCTTGATATCTTTCCACCAAATATCTTCCTTCCAAGTCAGATTATATATGGCCATTCTTTCTTCAAGTCCACTTGAATAATTATATATCTGAAAGTATTTTTTAATCCCAGAAAGCCAAGCTTCTGTCTCTTCTCCAGTTTCAGTCTCACCATTAAAGATTGGAGTTTTTATCTTTTTAAATTCTCCCATAATTTCCTCATGATGCTTATGTTTCTTTTTAATTCTTTGTTCCCTGTTAGCACTATCCCCACTTGAAGTTTCAATTTCATTAAAAACAAATTATGTTGCTGATTCAATATGTTCAAATTTTCTTTCATTTTTCTTGTGGAGATCGATTTTAGAATTAGTAGAAAATTGACCTTTATTCTTATCAGAATTCTGATTACACATTTTTTCTAACAATATTTTATTAAGTTCTTATTGTGTCTTTATTATTCGTTCATTATCCGCCTTGAAAGTTTCTAAATCCTCCCTTAGGCCTTGAATAGTCTAAATTAATTCAGATTGTCTTTTGTCCCTTCTTTCATTCAAATTAACCCATATATTTCCCTCACCAATATTTCCTTGTTCGGTAATTTTTGGTGCATTTTGATGTGATCCTTCTTCAGTTGGAATAGGTACTTTTGTCATCTTTCCTACAATGAAACTTTTATTCCCAAAGGTAAGAATAAAATATAAAAATATAAATTAGTGTTTGTGGTTGAGCCCATAAGACCAAGTGAAGTTCCTAATGCTCTGATACTATTTTGTCACACACCCTCAATTTACTCTTAATTTTTTTTAATAAAAACAAAGATGCAACATCGTATTGCAAATCTAGTGTGTAATAACCTAAACTCTTTGTCTTACAGACATCAAAAAATTCCTTTGGTAGATATTATTTATTAATGATATTGTGTAATTCTTCTTTTTTCCAATTACCATAGTTATATATATTTATACACAATTTCCTACATTATAATGGTTCTACTTAACTTTACACCATATTCCTTCATCGCAATATACACATTGTTGATTCAACCTTATGTGTTAGGTTTCAAAGTTCTTTGGTTTCCTTATATCACATGGGATCCTTATAGCAATTTATGTTTCTTACCTTCTATGGTTGACAGGTTCCTCCTCTTTTCTTCCTAAGACGATGTATCTAGAGTTATATTACTTATGAAATTCATATAATGGTTTATTCCCCCCCGACTGGACATGTTACTAAACTTAATGAGTGGTTAGGTGAGGTGTTAATAGGTTGACATAGTTCTTATACTCGTTTACCCTTGATTTAAGCAATGTTAATGTGATATGTTGAGAGTATTTAATGAGAGGTTAGGTGGTGGGTTAAGTAATTAACATAGCTACTTGTCAACCTATTGAATGAGAGTGTCGTAAACCATAGCATTGCATCCCTTTCTTGTGCCAAGTGTAACCTTCCTTGGAAAGGGGGCTATCATGGTATTGTCCCAACCATCATTGAACTTTTGGACACTTTTCCCATTATTTCATTTCATTCCAGTGCGAGTTGAGGTTTTCTTCCCATTTTCGATTCATTGTCAAGATTCTTTAGGGTTTCAATACTTTGTTCTTAAGTTATTCATTTTGGTTTCAAGCATGGGTGATGGATGATTACACTTGGTTTTGCATGGAGTGCTTGTTTAATCCTTCTTCCAAAGCTGAAGAGTGCATGTTAGATGTTTCTAGTTTTTCTCATTTTTAGGAAGGTTTCTATATTACATTATTGTTAGTGTGTATTGATACTTTGTCTTTGACACTAATTTTGAATTGAGTTTTTATGTAAAATATCCTTTTGTGTAGTTTATATTTTGTTACTTAAACCATGTGCTATGTAAATAACCTACCTGCACAATTCGTAATTATGTGTTATATTCTCTAGAGGAATTTTAATCATTTTTAATCATGGTTCATGAAGACTATAATCTAATGATGGGCCCTTGTTGTGAACGAGGGTACCTATCATATATGAAGCATAGGCTTGAGATTTTTAATTTATTAAACAAAGGCCTTCTCCAGGGACATTCAAATCGCTCTCGGTAAAGAAAGATAATTGTATATATATATTTTTAATTTCGTGGCGTAATTTCCTACAACTCTCTTCCTTATTAATACTCATGCTTGTGAAAGATGTATATATATATAGTTGGATATACTATTAAGATTTTTTTCCAAACTAACATTCAACTTGACTACCTCTCATAAGGTCTTTTAATCAATGGATGGTATATAGGGTCTCAATCCTTCTTAATCAGGTGCCAAACTAATCACTACTAGTTATGATATTTCTTACAGGTTTTAATTATGGCTTCAATACTAGGGAATTTACCCTTGAAAGGTACCTAGGTTTCCATTCTAAACTTAAAATGATGGTGTAGGATATGGCACCACCGTTCGAGATTGTTCTATGAATAACATATATTTTATGGTTACCTACCAATGTTCTATTGATACTTTCCTCTGTCTATTTAACTTGGAATATTTTTATTATGATCTTTTTTTATGCATAATAAACTTGCTCGTTTTAACTTTTGTTGGACCTTGACCAAGTTTTGAATATTATTGGTCATGTTGACTTATTTTGGGGCTTCGACAGCCTGTCGAAGGAGGAGCGCAAGACGAAGCGAAGATCACGGGATCACAGTCCACTTTTGGGTCCTTTTTGGGTTTTTGGGATTATGTAATGGGATTGGGATATCATCCCATGGGTTTACCCATGCTTAGGCCTATTTTGTAATGTATAAATAAATGTCTAGGCAATGTAAGGAGGGGCATCTAGGGAGATCTATGTGATGCGAATGTATGCTAAGTGTAAGTAGGGTCTGTAAGTGCTTTTTCCATGACTGTAAGAGACTTGCATAGCTGAGTGAAAGTGGTTGTAATAGATGGTGGAAATCTTTGTGTTGTAACACAAGGAATAAGGATCTAGAGAGTTGCGCAGATCTTCTGTGCCATGTGGAGAAGGATTTTGGTGGCTCTGTGCCTGTAACCTATTGAAGAAGATAATAAAGAAGAAGAGTTGGTGGATGTAGCCCCAGGGTGGGGGTGAACCACGTAAATACCATGTTATTCTACTCTGTGTGATGTTTTGATGCATTTATATGTTATTTTCTAAGTGCTTAGAGATGATTAGATAGATATGCTTGTGCTTAGTGCTAATGATGTGTAGAATTTTAGATCTGATCTACATGAATATGCTTAGTGCTTGATCTACTAGATCTGGTCTATTTACCTATGTTAAGTGCTTGAATACATTAGATCGATGTGAATGCTGCGAAGCTCTGTTTTATCAGTGAAGTGGATATTGATTTCATATTGAGGAACGGACGGTGCTAAGTTCTCTATTAAGTATCATAATCACAGATCTGTGTCCCAGCTAAGGTTGCAGACACTTGAGTCTTGCAAACACCCCTGTCTCTACCTCAGGTGAGACTTCATATTCTTCATGGGTGTTGTCGAAAGGGCCGGTAGTTAGGGTTTTGTTGGTGTGTTGTTGTAGAGTTGAACCTTGGGTCTGCCCCTATGCTAACAACTATCCTAAGGAAATTTACTTGTGTATTAAATTACGTTGTTTTGGTATCGAAATTTATAACTGTGGAAGAGGGATTGATACTCTATATTTTTTTTCTCTAATGTTTTTATACTCAATGGGATTAATGTGAATAATCCTTGATATCAATTCTATTTTAACTCTTTCATTTCACTATCTTACAATTTCTTTACCAGGTTAGATTTACATCAAATCCTTGGCTCTTTTCGCTAGTTGGTATCGTTTATTCAAGCATTGTTTACATTGCGTTGAACTTGTCTTGACTGTTTCCATTTTTGTTTATGGAAATACAATAGACACTGGAAGGCTAAATTTACATGATCTGATTTTATACTTTCCACATCTACTATGTCAGTTGTAATTACTTGTAGTATATATTTGATATTTTTTTCAACAAGAAGACTCGATTTCCTGTATCTATTATATTTTTGCTACTGTATTAACAATATCATTTAGAGTCTTAACCCCATCAGTTACAATCAAAAGTACATAGATTTTTATCACACTTAAACTCTAGTAAATACATGACACTTACATGGTAATAATTTCACCAATATAATTTAGGAATTTGTTTATTCATCAATTACCTAATATATACAGTCACATAACAAAATATAGAATAAGAAAAATCATTTACGTTCTGAATAAACTTATACATAATAATATTGGAACATGGAAGAAAAACATGTAACTGAAGATTTCTAAGGGAAACACACGTTAAGTAGGTTTTTTCTCCCAACCATAGATCAAAGAAGCTACATATTCCCACTTTTTTATCCCCGAGTTGAATCTAGATACCAGAACTTAACCAAGTGACTTGTTGCATGTTTTAGGGCTACACGCTTTACATCAGTAATCTTTTGTTTCCTTTTCCTTTATAATATTTTCGTAGGTATTTGAGTAATGCACGAGCCTCCTGCTCATTGACCACAATTTGATTTTTACACATGTTTCTTCAGATTCCCTAGAATCTTGAGATTTGTTTCACTTAGTTGATTTAACCCAACTAATCTCACCACTTGTCCCCTTCTGTTTTCACTTGGTTGTTTCTTTTTTGGATCAACTCATTATCTCTTCTTATAGTCATAATGAACGTGTGCTTCCTCTTTTATTTATAAAACAATAAGTAGTTGAGTTTGATCATAAAGATCCATAATGCGTGATAAACAATAATAATAATAAAATATTAAGTTTTAGTTTTGAAACTTTGGGGTATCACACTTTCACTCAATGCCATATTCAGTTGGCCTTTTCCTTACAAGCTACACTAGAGCATGAAAAACAGAGGCCTTATAAAACTCACACGACATTGTTCTTTCACCTAGAAGCTCGTGTGTGGCTATTGCAGGACAAGCAATGATTCAAAGGCAAACATCATCACTTGTGCCCACTCAGATATGATCCCGACATAGTTCTAGAAAGCATTTAAGAGAATACAATGAAAATTTCCTCATTTGTTGGCGGAAGTGGGGATGCTTCCGGATCTAAAGAGGGAGGAATTGGGTTCCCATCCCCCTTTTCATAGTTGTTTCTATTGTAAACTTCCCTCCCTAGTCTAGTTGAGCTGAGCAATTCCTAATAAATAATTAGCATGATTTTTTTGTTAGACAGTTAACTAAATAAAAAGAGAAAACAACGGTTGTGACTAAAAAATAATGTAGCAAGTATCTTGTTGTTGTTGTAAACAAAAATCTTCAATTTTGATAAAAAGAGTGTCTTCTTGCTGATATACAATGAATGGTCATTTACTTCTTACTTCCATTGGTTTTTCTCTTTCATTCTCTTCATATTTTATATTATGCAACATTTTATTCTTATGTGCCATTATATTATGTTGTTGCATTTTCAACTTTGCATATAGAATTGGGCACCAACAAAAACTCAATCGCATTCTATTATTCTCTTAATATAAATACACCAAGATAAGTGTTGTGAGATTTGATTTATTCCAAACTTGGAGATAGAGGTTGAGAGAATATCTCAAGAATCTCCAACAAAATCAAATTTATTCTAATGTAAGTATTCATTCTAATATTAATATATTACATTCCCCCGTATGGGGTGACAGGTGGTGAAGGCGCGCCAAATGGCCTCGCACTAGGCTGGAGAGTAAATGCTGGAGGCAGTCCTCCATAAAATGCCCATTACGGATGATGGCCAGCCATTACAGCCCTGCAATGGATGGACTTCTCCCGCGAGCGAGGCTTTATGAACTTGGCGAGGGTAATGTTAAATGCGGATATGGGAATTCGCAGCTTGATTATTTGTTTTGCTATGCTCCGGTCTCGGCTCTGCTCTGTATCTGGAGGTGTTGGTGCTGCTTTGTGCTCCTGGCGCCCTGGCACACCAACCTTCCTTGGAATTCTGAGGCAAGTCCCTCCGCCTGTGCTCTTAATTGGCTTCCCTCGTCTCAGCTTGCGTGTTCTCCTTGGAGAGCGCTCTGCATCATGACTAGGAAGCGTGGTACGCCTCGGCGGGGTTCTGCTTGGTACGCTCGCAAGGAATAGAGACAGCGCAGGGAAGAACTTGAAAGGGCTCTGGTCATAGCTTCCTCCCTGTTGAGAAAGAAGACTTGTGAAGAGGAGAAGGTTCGGCTCTCAGAAGTTGTTGAGCAGGAAATTGATCGTGGAAACATGGATACTGTCATGCTGGAGGGCAGCAACAAGCAAATGTACCCGGCCTGCATTGTTGAGGAGGACCCGACTCTGGCAGACTTGCCGACTTTGGAGGCGCCTTGCGTTACAGAGCGGTCTGACAGGGGTGAAGGTAATCTAAATCTGGGTCTGGACGATGAGCCTCCTGGTTGCATTGTCGAAGAAGTCCCTTGGCAGGACCTGGATGATGAGGCTGATGCTGGTGGTGCGACGGGAAAGGAAGGGTGGCAAGACGACGTGAAGGGCAGTTCGCCCAAAGCTGAAGGCGATGACATGCGTGGCTCTCTCCGTAAGGAACACCTGGCCTTAGTGTTTGAGCTCCGAGGCCACATGGCTGACCTGGAGTTTCGTGTCCGCATCATGGGCCAGTGCTTGGACGAGTTTCTGGATATCTTCCCTTTTGTTCCAGCACGGAAGTCTCATGCCTTCACGGCAAGCTCCACGCGGAAGACTAAAGCTGGCGACAGGTCACCTTTCCCCTAGGTTTATCATGATGCTATGGATTTTTAGTTTTATGCTTATGTTTTATGTTAATCGTGACTTAAGGCACCTGGCCTGGTTTCCTACGGGCAGGACAAGTGCCATCAGTTTACAGTTGTTATAACTATACACCTATGCTGGTTTCCGGTTTCCGGCAGCATTTTGATTGGTTAAGACTCTGGACTTTGTACACTCTGTTACAGTTTTTTGTTAATATTTAATAGCAGGCTCCTCCCCTTTTTTATTTAAAATATATATATATATATATATTACATTCTGCATTAATGTATTAGTACTTTAATTTATGCATTAGAGTAATGTGATAATGCATTGCTTAATAAATTAAGGTTGATGTATTACTACTTTATTAATGTATTAATACTTTAGTAAAGTATTTATTAATGCATTTAATGTGTTAATGGGTTAAATGTACTGATTGATGTATTAATGTATTATTAATGTATTACTTTAGTAGTGTATTAATTAATAATTTATTAATATAGTGATTAATTAATACAATACATTATTAATGTATCAATCAATTAGTATGTTACATTATACACTAATGTAAATTAATACTTTAATTTATATAATACATTTATACATTATTATTATATATTACACTAATGTAATATTTTAATACTTTTTATGTTATTAGTACTTTAATTTATATAATACATATACTTTAATACTTTTTATGTTTATGATTTGTATATTAAAATCCAAAATTAGATTGTTAATTATAAATTAATAGTTACTAAATAAGACAATTATAACAAATACTTTTTTTAAAAACATTGATATATAGAAGTAATGAATTTGAAGAATCTTACATGGCTTAAAAAATATAAGTTAATTAAGAAAATAGTAAATATAATTTTGAAATAGGGATAAACTACTTTGTACTTATTGTAATTATTATTATTATTATTAAATAAATAATAAAAACAAAATTATATATGCACAAGTGATCAATTAAGTTAGAAACTTAATTATTGAAAGAAAATTAAGACCTTAAATAATATTCCATTTGATGTAAGTATGAACAAATGAAAAGTTTTATGTATTTGATTTTTTTGGGCAAGCTAATTCAGTTATTGAATGGTTGATAAAATGTCTTTTGTTGCTTAAATTGTATTTTTAAGTGCATAAATTGATTTAGCTCTCTGAAAAAATTCTAAAACACTCTAATTATGCAATTTCAACCACTTAAATGCAGTTATCCTTCTAAATTTTTAACCAAATTTTAAGCAACGCTGTTATTGTAGTTAATCATATCTCAATATTGTAGTTAATCATATCTCAATAGGTAGTCGCATACACTCGAAGATCTAGGGATTTGGCGGCCCATGTCCATATTCCATCTGCCCTTTTGATGAGGTCTCTATTTGTTTCCTACAAAGGCATGGAGAAAAATCAATTCTTGACGCGTTGGATGAACGAAATCTATGATCGAGTTAAGTTCAGTATCTTGCCACGAGTAGGGTGGTATATGGAGCTTTTTATTAATAAATCGTAGCTTTTGTTAACAAGATCTGGATCTATACCTGTAGATTTGAAAGACTTTTACTCCAGAACAAACCATCATATAATTTATCCATATATAATTTATGACATAACTAATTTCAATAACATAAGTAAAATATGTAAAACATAGTCAACATTGATCACTCTTAATGCATACTTATCTCCATAACATAAATAAATCAACATTGATCAGTGTTAACGCATACTTATCTCCATAACATGTTAATGGAGACCATCACCTTTAGTTACCAATAACCTCTAAAGTGACAAATAAGACCAATAACCTTTAAAGTGACAAATAAACGAAATTGATATTCAATTTTGTTATAGCTAACAATTCGCTTTACTACCTTCAACCTTCAGATGACCCACTAGTTTTTTTTACGATGCTTAAAAATCAAAATTTCACTTACAATTCAATAGACACCCCTCATATATAAACTTTATTACCTTTTAAACGGGTATTGTTTTCCTATTGACAAAGCTAATTCGATAGACTATTACGCTTTTTGAATATATATTTTATTCCTACGAATCTATGTCATTTTAACTTATTTTAAATTAACGATTCTGGTTAAAGTTTAATATCGAAATCAATGTATAAACTTTAAAGCCAACTATAGCTTGCTCACCTTCTTACTTTTAATAAAAAACATATATTTCTATCCCTACTTTCTTATATGTTCAAAGATATTCTCGTGCATGAAAAAATGTCATGCAACGTTTCCAAGGAGTTTAGTATGTCAACCAAAAAAGTTTACAATGATATTTTGACTTTTCAAATAAACATCTAGAAATGGTACAAACAATTGAGCTTGTAATTATTCATAAAATAGGATTACCATGTTAAGGCATGCATACGATGTAAATGTATTATTGTTAAATTGTTCATAACTGATTGTTGGGGAGTGAAGCCTTGAAGTACGAGCCATGATATTTCTAGAGGAAAGAATCAGTTAATGAAGGAAAGGACTGGTGGTTGAATAATCAACCACCCCCATGAATGGAAACATGGGGTGTCAGCCCGAAGTACCACAGAGACTCCCAGACACGAACTTCCTTCTGACAAAAGGAACATGATAGGTCAGAAACAGGGATGATTTTAAGGATGGAAATTTATTTTAAAATATAGAAACATTGGCGAATCTAGTCCTTCATATGCCAACTATAAAATGTTTGCAGATAATTTTGTAAAAATATTCAAATTTCTGAGGATTTTATATAGTTTGTATAAATTTTTGGCGATTTTTAAGGTAAAATAATTTAATCCTATAGAATTTGGGCGAATCATTTTTAGAATAACAAATATCTTTTTGGGAAAAAACATGGAAAATTAGCCCATGAGAGAAATTTAGCCCCTAAAATCATTCGTGGGACTTGGAAACCTTCCAAAAGAAGGAAGGTAAGATACATACACGAAGGCGGTAAGGAAGGGGGACAACAAGAGAAGAGACACCAGACGAGAGCGCAAGTTCAAAAGGAGATGTGTGAACCAAAAGGAAGTGCAGAGAACACGACTTGAAGAAATCGAACACAAGTTTGGTGCTGAGGAAGCATATGATAAACCTCATTGGGTTGTTGTGACAGAGAGTTTCTCTGTCAGATGGCATAGTTCCCTAGTGATATCATGGCTTGGCACGGGGGTGGCCATAGTCCTAAAGATGAATGCCTCTAAGCCTATGGTTGGGTGGAAAGGCACACAACCACAGTCAGTTAGTCGGTTGTAACCTGTAATAGATAAGTATTATCATACCCTGTGTAATTGAGCTATAACTATGTAATAAAGTTGGATATCCTATGAATGACTCAGGGATGTGCATGGTTGCTTAATTATTATACTGTATCTCTTTATTCTTGTTTAAATTGTGTATTTAAGTAAGTATGGAATTGTCTGATTTGTACATGTAAATGTCCAAGCCTTGTGGTGGCTTAGGTTAAAATAAGTGGATTGTGAGTTCGTCAACCTTGGGCACGGTTTTCACAGGTGTATGTTGACACTCTCAGTTTCCCTGAGTCTTCAAGAGGATGGAGTTTGTTAAGCTCAGGAGAGGTAGTGCATATATGCATGGGGTCTCTATGAGGTGGACAGAGGCTGAGAACCTCTTAAGTTCTAGACTTGATGAAGGAGCACAAGGGGTGTGCAGAAGACTGTTCTAAGTGTTAAGCTCAGGAGAAAGAGCACAAAGCTTATGCTAGCACCTAAGTCCTTCTTAACCAAAGAAGCTTAGGAAAGATAGCGAGAATCAAGTATCGAAAGGGGATATCCTTTCGTTGGAAGAACAGACGAGATCCGTTTGGGAGGATCCAAGGTCTATCATGACCGTTAGAATTGATGAAGGAGTGCAGAAGTTAACGCCTCAACTCCTTCATTCTTCGCAAGTTCGGTGAATGTTGGTAATCATCGTAAAGGAGACGGATTCTCTGAAGCCCGGAGCTTGGGGAAGACGTAGACCATTGATTTGAGATAATTCTTATTCGTCTAATCTGCTAGTTCAAAGTTCGTACATTTGGGAGAATTGTGTGTTGGAGCGACCAAAACCTCTGAAGGCCGAAATCGTGAAATGATCTGGACCGTGGATCTATGGATCCTTAGGGACCCTTCTCGACCGTCCAATCTATGAGTGCGGAGTTTGCTCTTCAGGAGAATTGCAATTTGGAGTGACCAAAACCTCTGAAGGCCAAAGTCATGAAGTGATATAGACCATGGATCTATGGATTCTGCAGGACCCTTCTCGACTGTCTGATCTATGATTTCAGATTTCGCGCTTCAACATAATTGCGAGTTGGAGTGACCAAAACCTCTGAAGGAGAAGTTACGGAGTGCTCAAGAGTTAAACCCCGAGTCATAGCCTGAGGCCACATTTGAGAAGGGCCTAGAAAGAGGGTTTTACGCCCATTGCTTCAGATTCCTCAGAAGCCCAAAAGCTCAAAGTCATCGTGAGTTGTTGATCTCCTCAGAGAATAGGGGTCGTTGATCCCTTCATGCCAGTTCAAAACTTCTCCAATTTAGATTTTGGGAGAATTGGCTTGTGGTGAGGATAAAACGCCCAGAGCCCGAAGTTTTGGAGTACTGAAATAGGCGCCTATTGTATTGGTGTCTAGTCATAGCTCGTGGTCATATTCAATGGTCTCCGAAGAAAAAGGGGATAGGCCCTGAATTCAAATTTGGAGGCCAAGGTCTCGAGCGTCGAATTTCCCTGGTAGTCGACATGTTAGCCAAAGGTCAAGCCCAGTAGATGGATTGGTTGGCGAATGGATATTCACCATAGGTTTAAAAGCACTGGAAGCTTTAGGATATCGAAGAACTTGAGATGAACTATTTTGGGTTGGATGTACGTGGAAGCCATGTGGCCCCGACCAATGAACACCCAAAAAACTTGGGAACGGTATACCTTATAGTTTTGAGCTGGGTTTTGAGCATGGAGACCATGGTTGGAGAGCTATGGATTAGAAGAACGTGATAGAGACCTTGGATGGAGGATTTCATTACTTGAGGAGACCAAAATTTTGATTCCCTATTCCTTAAATTGTTAACTAAGGTGTTGGGTGTGTTGCAAATTGGTATCAGAGCACGACAACAACACTTGGCCTACTTGGGCTCATGTATGAGTCATATGAAAATATTTTCAAACCCCTACCAAAGAGAGGAATGCGGTGTTTCATTGTTGATAGATGTTTTGGAAATTTGCACGGTATGTTGCTAATGTTTCCAAACGAAGAAGATGACTTCACTATGCAAATCGTATGTGTTTTTGTACAAACATAAGATTGGTTTACCAAGTCTAGGATGAGCATGTTGAGATTATTACTGTTAAATGGAATTTTTTTTCATAAATTTCTTAAGTAGAAGGATGTAGATTAAAATACAATTTGGATTTTACCCAACGAGATTGAATCATGATAGTCTGTGGCAAAGAAAGCCTATAATTTATTTGGGGAATGATAGTTGGTCCTACAAGAGTAGGATTATGCTGATGAGCACTAATAGCAAGACTTGAATGTGAATGGGTGGAAAGGATCCATAGTAGTAATAATTACTACTTTAATGAAGTGTTAAACCTTGTATACGTGTATAATCCCTCACAATCAGAGGAATGACTTTGGTGACCATTCTCTGAAAGGGGAGAGCATGCGCAACTCTCAGGTTTCGAAGGGAACTGAGAAAAAAATTATGTTTCTGGGTACATGAATTTTTGGGAAGGGTTTTTTCCAATCAAGATGATAAACAGAGTTGTAGAAATATATAGTGATTGAGTGAAAAATCACAACAGTCTCCCTTGCTTGGTGGATAGGAAACTAACCTGTTAGAATTCTTGTGGGAGGAGAAAAGTGGCCTCAATCCCTGACTATTGCTGAACAGAAGGAAGAATGCTAGGTGTAATGGTCAAGACTTATTTTGACCTAAAGATACTTTGGACTTCTGAACTAGGATACTTAGTAAGTAGTCCAAATAATATTAGACTTTATTGATTAATATTAAGGTAGAATGGTTGATTAAATGTTGATCCTGAATGTGGTAAAGGAAGTGTTGGGGCACTTCCAGAAGCCCTATGGGTCAGACTAACCTCCAGTGATGGATCGTATCCATATAGGTATAGTTGGACCCTAGTAAAGGGAATCTAGAAAAGGATCTCCTCGATTGAGAGATCTGCTGATCAAGACCAGTTGGAAGCCAAGTTGGTTTTCCTGTTACCTTGAGCAAGGTTTTAATTTCCCATTTTGTATTTATAAGTTGGGTAATGTTCTATGGAAATTAAGGAAAGAGTGTTTTTGTTGCTAGGTGTTATCACATAGAAAGGGAAACATAGTTATGACTATGTCTACTAAACTGCCAGATGGATATCTTGTGAATGACTGCAAGCTCTCAATTGGGAGGGAAGCTCAGTGTTGAGTGTCCCTATGAGAATTGTCATAAGGATGAAAAAAATATCCTTGGAGGAGGATATGGAAGTCTGATATGTCCATGTGCATGTATGGCATGGAAAAAGGTGCAAGCAGTGAGCTTTCATGATGAACGTTTGGACTGTGTGTGTTTATGATTGAGTGCATGGATTTAATGCATTACAAAGCTTCTTGATATGAAGCCTGATAGTAATACCAATTAGGTGTGAATGATATTAAATGTGAAAGTGATGCACATGTATGATGTAAGAGTATAGGTACACTAAAGGCGTGAGGTGACTACCTAAATGAGTGATGTGCAAGGAAAGAATTGCACTTGCCAAGATAAAGTGAATACCATGGATGCATGGTTGACTCCATTTTGAAGAGTCATGAAAATTCTGTTTTGAATTTTAGCCTAAGGGGAATGTGCTCCATTCCCTCAAGAAAGACTAGTGTAAATAGAAGAAAGAGTGGATGAGCACGGATGCTCTCTTGTCATAATAAGAGGAAATTGATTCTGCCTTGAAGGTCACTTGAGAATGATTGTGAACAATCATGAGTTGACTAATTTTAAAATAGAGATGTAGGTGGGCTCTGAAATATACCTATGGCAGCTACGCTTGGGCTTATGATTATGCATATGGTTAAGCACATCATGGATTTAAGTTAACAAAACTAGAATAGGTGTGGATACATAATCTGGATGCATGTCAGAATTGCATGTCTATATTCCTTAAAGAATGCTTAGTGACAAGCTGAAGCTAATTCAAGGTTGAGGCCATCATAGATAGTGATGGATATGCAATGAGGAAGATGCATGCTGAAGGAATTCCCTGTGAAGAAACTATGTAAGGATCCTATTAGGAGAACATAGTCACAAACCTAATAATTGTTGAAGGTTGGGCAATGGGATGCAAAGCCTGTTTATATAAGAATCCTGGATTACATTTTGAAAAACATCATGTAATGAATAGAATACTAATAAATGAACATGTTTGAACTAGATAGGCTTGGTTGAATTCAGGTTAAGAAAAGTAAGTAAGGCCTTAGAAATAACTCAGCTGGGTTGAGAACCCCATGTTGTGTGGAAGGAGTTGGAAAAAAGGGAAGAGCCCCTAACTCCTTTCTTGTTCTGTGTTACATGTTCTATGGAATGAGAAAGTTGATTTACTAATAAAATTAAATGTTTTGACACCATAGTGATGATGATTATATTACTGCAAAAACAATTGAGAACTGTCGATATTGCATTCATGAAAACCTTTGAGGATAATGTGATGAAGTGCAAAAAGATATGCTAGGAAATTTTGAAGATGTTTAATGGATTTGAATATTATGATACATGCATCTTATCTAATATTACAACTAATGTAATTGTGATTATAATGATGCATGATGTGTATAGAAACGAATTGTAACTGTTGAGGAAGAAAAATGCCAATGATGGGCAACCTTAAACAAAGGATGACCATGGAAAGGATACGGTTGAAAGATTGTTGACAAGACTGTAAAATCCCCATGGAGCACCACTGATGGGATAATATCAGAGAGGGTGCTATTAGCCAAGAACAAGTATAAAAATTTTCATGCCTAGGTGGCACAAGGTATGAAAATATCGAAAGCATCTGAACCAGATGATCTCTTTTGACTCAAAAATGTCAAAAACATTTACTAAGAGATCGTAGAAATCCCTTTGATCAACTACAGATCGATGTCATGAGGATCGTAGAAGAAAAACCTATTGAATAAGGTTAATTAAGAACCTGATAGAGGAAATGAATACGAGTCGTTCATCGGAAAGAAATCAATCTCAGTCGTCATATCAACTTCAAGATCCACTAGAGTTAACGGATCAAATGCTAGTCGTTTGATAAGATCGATGGCATGTATTCATTGCGGAGATTGCATATGCATATGGGTTAATGTCGAGACATGTACCCATAATTTAAATTCAATATAGCGTTGTTTTGAGTTTGGGATCTGATCGTGGATCGAAAGGCCCGTATCTGTTATGAATATCAAAAGGATAATTAAACCGTGATCTAGTTTAGGTTCCACAATCCCTTGCAGCCGTTGGATCTGGGGGAAGACATATCTTCACCGTTGAATTGAAAAAAATGGGTTTAGCCAGGATCATAGCACTCAGACACAGGAGCTAAAAGGGTAGCGCCTGCAAAGAATAGAGCTAAGGTCACAACTCTGGATTGCATGAAGAGAAAATGGAGTTCATATGGGCTAGTCAAGGAAGGTATAGTTTAATGCTCTATGTTAGACTCTAGTCGCGGGGACTAGCTCTATGGGAGTGAACATGCTCATAGTTAGCACATTACATGGAATTGCTTTGAGGAAAATGCATGTTTGCATAAAGGACATACAATGAACCTTCCATTGAGGAAGGATGACCTTCCAAAAATTTTACTTACATTGTATGGATGTCAAAGGAAATCAAATTTGGGTGATCAAGAGTGTGGGAACCTTGGTTACTAATGAAGGAATAATGCTTGGGCGCATTTAAGAGAAAAATTTAGTTTCATGTGTGCTGATTTGCAATTGTTATTAGCCTGTAGCAGGAAGCATAGTCCTACTATAAGAGTGAGGGAGGAGGAATAAGACCTATGGTGAAGAGGTTGGTTAAAATCCAACACACCATAGTAGGGTGCTTATCACTAAGTGTGGCATCTTGAACATTGGCACATTGATTAAAGTCATTTAATATTTGAATTGCACTTGGAAAATTTAGTATGTTGACAGGATGCTTACATAATAGTAATATTTCCCTTTTTATTTATATACTCGAAATAGATGAAAAAGACTTGGACTGTTAGTATGTATCGTATGAAAATACAATGTGCATGAAAACTAACAATTTGTTTGGCTGAAGGAAGTTGACTAGCAGGAAGAAAGATTCTTGGATATGGAAATGTTGTAAGCCCATAAGGGAGATCGATTTCCTGCTGAGCTAAAATTATATGGGGAAGAAAGTCCCATGCTTGTGAATCTGGTTCCTTGCGGAATAGATCTAAAAATAAACAAAGGAATTGGAAAATCTGTGGGTGACAAATTTGCAATAAAATTCTGAAATTTAGAATTTATGGTGATGTCTCATGAATTTTGTAAACCTGTGATATAAGTGAGAAGAAAAGATTTGTCCAGAAAGGACAGATGAGGGCTATCAAGCTGCAAATCATGAAAGAGGTGACTATTGAGACATGAGAACCACGCAGTAATTCATGATCGCCTGGAGTATGTTGTGTTGAGGTAACATGATGCAGACACCACCCGGCACACGTCCGCGATCACCAGGACCTTCTTTTTGACAGGCCCGAAGTGTTAAAATACTCCTCAACCCCCTGTCAGGAGTTCTCAATACCCATAGACTTTCTTTGTGATCTCCCTTCTTCAAATCAGGAAATCGGACCTCGTGATATTGTGAGTCTAGAGCTCACAGAATCGTGTCTCACCAATCCTCGAATCCCGATGATCACTCGTCCACGCTTTCTTACCCCTGATCGAGAATTTACTCGTCGGGAAATTGGTACACATGATGTCACAAATCCCTCACCTCGCAGATCCCCGATTCCCAATCTGCGATGGCACTTAGCTTCGCTCCTCAGCCCCCTCTGTCTAACTCCTTTTGCAGGTGATCGTTATCCACGAGACTAGGGTCTTCTTTCCCTATCAGAACTTCGGAGTTCATGAGTTTGCAATGCGAAGAACTCGTGCCTTTGAGATATCTGATCCTCAACTTCCGATGCCACCTATCCTCAGCTCTGACACCTGTGGCCCATGCTCAAATGATGATCGGGAATTCGCATTTCGGGAATTCGCGATACCTGTTGCACGATGTCGCAGACCCTTCCAAATCCTGATCTCCGATATGGGTTGACACCTGTCGACTCCCAAGTGCTATAGCTATGGGACCCCTCACAGTTCGGAGTTTCGCGACTCTTTCGTGATTCTCTCGACACCAAGATCTCCGAAGTGCCGAACA